>CAUYQG010058847.1:0-38188 GCA_963574415.1 Tarsius wallacei | reverse complement strand
GTTCCAGCTACTTGGAAGGCTGAGGCGGAAGGATCGCCGGAGCCCAGCAGGTCGAGGCTGCGGTGGCCGGGAGCGGCCACTGCACTCCAGTCTGGGCGACAGAGTGAGACTCCAACTCAAAAAAAAAAAAAAAAAAATTGACTTGAATAAGCATATAGTATTAGTTGATTTAACTAGTGGTCCAGGTTTTTAGTCTTTCTCTATCAATTAGCTTCTTTGCAGACAGACTCAGGATTTGAAATGGGTAATGACAAGAACAGAAATAGGTGTCTGGAACATAAAATTAAACTAATTACATTATTTTCTCTATTCAGCTATTTTTGGCCCATTCATACTCACAAAAGTATATTAATGAAGATAAAGAGAAACAGTCTACCTGCCCATAGGAAGTAGGCCTTTGCCTATGGGTTGGGAAGGTGGGCTTTCTCCTACTAGTGTTGGCATTTTGATCTCAAAATCTCTTGGCACATTCTGAATATTTGGTTCTATAAAGGCTATTCGTCCTAAAATCAGAAAGAATAATATAAAATTAGAACAAAAATGCTATTTAACAGTATTTGCATTTCTGAATTATCTTAAAAATACATGCCCTATCAATGTAAATGAAAATGAATTTATATTTAAATAGCATTTTTCATGTCCATGTGTCTAAAAATGGTAAGTACAAGCCCATCCCAATATAAATGGATATATAAATCAGCTATAATATGATACTTTATATTAACCTAGCTCTCTAGAAAACAATCCCACAATGAGAAGTAATTTGAGAAACTGAACTATCCCACACTAAAATGAGTAGCAGATGTCAGCACTATAACATGGCAGCAGTCATATTAATGAGTAAAAGCTAGTCAAATAGATCTTAGGAGAAATGATCACCGAAGCCTATAAAAGCCCATCACTTTCAGATATTACCATGCTGGTTTTTTTCATCTGTATTCATCAAGAGAATCAACAATAGCACTGACTAGGAAGTACCAAATCAGGTGGAAAATAGAATCAGGTGGTTAGTAATAACTTTTCCAGTAAACTAAACAGAGAGCTATTTTTTTAAATGCATATAAAACCTTTATTTCCCCAAAAATATTTTACATTTTATTTGTTTTCTTATTGGTTGTGTTACTCAGAAACATATAAGCATTATTCAAAAAAACTTGTGCAATTAATAACATATACAGCAACAGTAAAACCCTCTGTTTTATGACACACTCTTCATTGTAACAGGCAGTCTACTAGCTATTATAAACAACTCCATCTTGAATCAGACATTTTAACAGTGTCTTGGACATCGCTTTTCTAAATGAACCCTTGATATTATGTCCTTGTTATTTAGCTTTTAGCAGAAAATAAGTGGTCAATTAACGACAACTTTTAATACAATTGTTATCATTAAATGGCCTGTTCAATGTTACAAAGCTAACACATAGCAGAGGAGGGTATCCAAGGCGCTTTCTATATCAGCACATTGTTTTCTTTTCTACAGTAATACTTAATATTCAGCACACTGCCCTGGTCTATTACCTGAATTAATGAGGTAACACTGGCCGACAGGTAAGATGGTAAAAAAAAATTACAAAGCACAAATACAGCTTAATGACTATGAATTCTAATCATGATATGGCTTTGCTATGCCTACACAAGTTTGTATTTCTAAAATATTATTATAAAGATTATAAAATACTAAAATATTGTGTTTGGGGGGGTTTTGTATTCCACCTTTTAAATTTTATTTCTTCGCCATGTTGTTTTAAGCTTTGGTCCCCTCCCCTACCTTGGGGAGGTGAATCTCCTCTTTCTCTCTCTAATTTACTTTCTCAATAAACTATATTTTCTAATCTAAAAAAAATTATTTCTTATTTTCATTCATACATTCAACAAATATTTATTGATCTAGGGTACAATAGTGAGATACAGTCTTTTTCTCAAAATACTGTTTTCATTGAATTTGATCTTTCAAATACATCACATAAAAGCTAATTCCATGATTATTTCATAAAACATATTATGAAAATAAGAACATATCAGTAGTACTTGAATGTCTGATTTTATTACATGAGTCAAGCTGTGAAGGTCTTTCATTTGGGAGTTGCTAAAGCTCTCCTCTTTTTTGAAAAAATGAGCTAGCTTTCCAGTCATTAATCTGTCCAAGTTGAAGATTTTAAAACATGACCGCAGGCCACTTTCAAAATCAGTAATAGAAATAGAATTGATTACCTTCTGCCTTGTAAAAAATAAATAAATGTGCATTACTTTTGAAAACTCTAGGCTGGTATTATTTTTCATCACCAAAGATTTTATTTTACATAAACTTATATCATTAGTATATGTTTCAAAGTGAAATTTAAATGCCAACAGGGCAAGATATAGCTAGTAAAGGCCAAGAGGTTAGCTAAATAGAGAAGAAGGAAGAGTTAGAAAATTGTTTAGAACAAGGAATAAAGCAAGCAGAGAAAAAAAAGCAGTTCTTCATGGTGCCTCTGCCCTTAATTACAGCAGCAATAGTAAGTACTTTCTAGCAGCCGTGCACTATTCTAACATACTACACACATTAACTTATTTAATCTTCACAATGACCAGGTGAGGTAGGACTACTATTACCTTATTTTATACATGACAAAACTTAGGTATTGCGAGGTTAAGTATCTTGACTAAAGATTCACAGCACCAAGATTCAAACCTCGCTTTCTGATGTCAAAGCCCACATCCTATATCACCAATCTAAACTGCATCCTCTATGAATGAGTTCAAGCAGTCCTTTCTTCCACTATATATCATGTTTGGCAAATATTGAGAGTTCTGTACTGCCGAGAGGAAGAATACTTCTTTTTTCCTCACCAGATTACCTATTCCAAGAGAGCCCTGAGATACCCAAGTGACTCTATAGCTTTCTTTTCTGCTTGGGTAAAATAAGACACTACTTATTATACAGATGCCCAAGAGGCCTACTTAGATTCAACTTGGAGAAATCTTAAATGGCTCAGGAAAGGGATGGGACTGAAATTAGATAAGCTCACCAACTCAAGTAAGTATTTAATTCTGTATTTATACTCTCATCCAAAGCACAGTCTCAAGACATCCCAGCGACTCTATATAAGTACTTGAAAGCAGGAACTGTATCTTACTAAAACACATCTCTATATCCAGGTAGTATCCATAAGTGTTTTATAAATGTTGTGGAACGTCATTGAACCCAACGATCAACACTTGAATTCCTTGGCCATCATAAGCAAATACTATATATGAAAATATTTTTCTTTCAGAATTGGATCTTATTCATATTTAAGATTTTTCAATCACCTGTAGCAGTGTGTGATTGTGACACAGGATAGATTCTTTCCATTCCAAGAAAAGGATTCAGACGTTTTTCCCGCTGCAGGGGAAAGATCACTTTGGTAACAGCATTAGTGATTCTTCTCCACTCTAAAATCAAGCCTGGTAAAGGATGCAATGCCTTTAATTTATTTAAAATATCCTGCCAAAGAAATATAATAAAGTAAGATTGAAGTCTTGTCCAAATTCCATTCCAAATTCCATTTACCTTTTAGGTAAATAATACAGTCTCAAAATTAAATTTGATAACTCCTATATCTACAGCTCAAAATCACTGGGGTTTTTTGGGAAGACACCAGATTGATAAAACTACAATAACTACAGTTTATAAAATGCAAATATGGTTATGCTGAGCACTACCAATTTAAAGATACCTTTTAAAAAAAATCAATAAAGTGTCAATTTAGCAAAGTAACTGCCTCCCCACACCCCACCAAGAGTTTATATCATCTCTTTTCTTTATGCATTTTCCTCCTCCAATCCTCACATGATTGGAAGTAGACCAGTTGTTCTTCTTCTTGCCCTAATACTTACATGGTTTTCATATCAAGGAAATCAGAAAACATCTATTTTTAAAACTGAATTTTCCATGTTATGAACTTTCAATGAACTATTAAGGAATAGAAATTGTGAGGAAAAAGGGCCATTGAAATCAAATAAAAAGTTGTGCTATAGCCTGGACTGTGGAAACTTTCCAAGCAGGCAAATCATAGTTAATGGCATAAGGATCAAAATTCTACAGAATGGCAATTTGGATGGTTCTGTGGCTATATTTCCTACATTATTTTTCCATTGAAACTTCAGTAAAAATGTAAAAGTTAGCCCTTACTCTCTTCTCTCCCACTAATGCATACAGTTTCCATGGACTGTGATTAGCAATTTTACTCTGAAGTTAGCAGATTAAATTCTTTTAAAAAATTCATCAGAATGGCAATTATCAATAATTCAAAAAATAACAGTTGCTGGAGAGGGTGGGCGAAAAGGGAACACTTCTACACTGTTGATGGGAGTGCAAACTAGTGCAACCTCTGTGGAAAACAGTATGGCGATTCCTAAAAGCTCTAAATATTGACCTCCCATATGACCCCGCAATCCCCCTACTGGGAATATACCCTGAAGAACTTAAATCACTCTATAAAAAAGATACCTGCACATGTATGTTTATCGTAGCATTGTTCACAATAGCAAGAACCTGGAAGCAACGAGGCTGTCCATCAAAAGAGGACTGGATTAAAAAAATGTGGTACATATACATGATGGAATACTACGCACCCATAAAAAAGAACAAAATTATGAATTTCGCAGCAACCTGGATGGAACTAGAATCTATAATACTGAGTGACCTCTCACAGAAACAAAGATTTGAGTACCACATGTTCTCACTCACATAGTGAACCTTGAACATCCAACGTATTACTATAAAAAAATGACTGACAGTGGTGGGAAACTATGGGGGGGTAGGGGAAGGGAGATGGGATTAACGGTAGTCAATATCTGTCTGGGGACAGGGAGACAACTCTTATCAACAAGGGTGCCTGAACGAAGCATATTTGTATACCTAACCCTTAACTGTACCCCACAATATCATAATAAAAAATATTGATTATTTAAAAAAAAAAATTCATGGAAAATTTACCATATGCCCTAGAACTGGAAATAAAAAAACAAAAAACAAACCAAAAACCTTATTTTTGTTCTGGCTAGTCCCCCACCCCCTTTTGAAAAACGTCTTCATACCTTTCTCCATGCTTCTCCATGTTAACTATACAAATTAAATTATACTGGAAGTCCAAGAGTAGTTAAATAATGTCTATAGGTCTGAGTTTACCAGCCTTTATACTGTTTTAATGATGGGAACTTTAAATTGGCAGTGCTCAGTATTATCACATGTGGATTTTATAAACTGTAGTTATCACAGTTTTATCAATCTAGTGACTTTCAAACTGCTAACTCAGATTATGATCCAGATTTTCCATGCTGAAATGTCTCTTCAAATTTTATAGGCTACCAAACCACAAATTTGTTTGTTGGTATCTAAATAAGTTCAAATGGTAGGCTATGTTGGGTCCTGATTTCATCGGCATTCTTTCAAGACACCAAATGCTATGAGTAGTTCAAATTTGCCCCATGACAGACCCAAAGAGTACCTTACTAGTGCTGAACTGTCTTCCTAGCCTTAGCTTGCGTCCATTGTCATTTCCTCTTCTAGTAGAACCCAAAGTTTTCTTGCTGCATTGGTTTTTCATCTCTCCATTTGGTGGTAACTTCAATTCCAAAAATAAAACCTGCAAGAAATTAATGCTTCTTTAGTCAAGAACCAAAGTTGGAAGTACTGTCATTCAGAAAAATATTTTCAAAAGTTATTTTAGAAAAAAAATCTCTACAATTCAACATGAGTTGAAAGAATATTTCTTTAGACAATTTAAAGTTATTACATTTAATAAATTATGGCAATGAAAATTTCTATGTCAGGTAAGCTGTCTGTACCCTAATTTAGGTACTATCTGATTACTAACATATGATTTAAACAGTCAGAAACACAGGCATGTATACTCTGTGCTGAGAAACCAGCAAATAAGCTATTGACGTTAAGACTTGAGGTTGCTCTGAGAATTGAGAGCTCTCCTAAATGTGCTTGCTCAATCATTAAACTCTGTACAGATTCAACATGGATGCCTACACAGCTATTGTGTGATCACAAAATCAAAAAACATTAAAGTATGAGGAGTTTGAAAAGCGAATTAGTCTCACCACCACAGTGCTGGACTCTTAAGTCCCTAGGCACAAAAAGTTAGTTGATTTCAACTTTCTTAGATTCCATATATATGAGTAAGTAAGATCATGTGATATTTGTCTTTCTGTGACTGGCTTATTTCACTTAGCACAATGTCTTCCAAGTTCATCCATGTTTTCACAAATGACAGGATAAAATTCAAATGTAAAACTGATGTCCTATATTTTATCAGGCAACCCTAGGACAGATATCAAAGGATATATGGACGGGAGGATAGGAGAAACAAATAAATGAATAGGAAAAATAAAACATTATTAAAGTAACATTAAAGCAACAATCTCAGGAAGGGAGGCCTATCATGATTAAGACACCACAAAGATCTCAAATCACATATTTAGAATTTCTTTATCTTAAGCATCTTCTTTTGGTGAAAACTTCAGAATTAATTGTGAAACTTCAAATACAAATTATCTTTCTAGGTAACTTCCATTTTAACATGAAGACCTAAGAACAAGTCAATAGCATCAAGGTCTTTTACTCTAGCCCAGAATTTGGTCGAGATCTGTGTTTCACATGTATAATACCCATCTGAATCACAAGGGCACCACTTCCTGCCTTGCCTCAACCTTAGTTGCGATGAAACCAAGAGATTTTATATTTTTGATAAGTGCTCTATGTAATTTTACATGTAGTCAGCTAGGTATTAGCTTAGGAACTTCTGGGCTAAAGAATTCAAAAGAAGATACCAAAAACTAATAAACAAACAAATAAAAAGGCATCAATGAATTCAATAAAAATGCACCACAGGATAAGGAGAAACAAAGTTTCTCATTTTCTTTCAAATACATCATTCTGTGGCTTAAAGGGGGGTATTTTTATAAAGAGAGATAACATTTATTGATCACTAACTATATGATAGTCACTATTCTTTACATTTATCATTTTACCTACCTCACAACAGCTCTACAAGGTATTTTTATCATAACCTCCATTTTACTGATGAAGAAATTGATACATCAAGAGTTGATATATTGAAGACCATGGAGCTAGTTAATAAACTGAGGAGGTAAGATTCAAATCTAAGAAGTTTGGCTCTAAAGTCTATGATATTTACCAAGATGCTACATTACAAATCACATATAGAAAACACAAGAACTTCCTGTTGTGAAGTGTAAATACTCACTCTGTGTTTGTAAAACGACACAACTACCCTTAGTAGGGACATAGTGTAAGGGGAGAGAACAGAAAACCAACATGTGAAAATAAAACAAGAGTAGGAGACTTCTAGGAAGATGGCAGCAGAGCCAGTCAAACTATGTGAGTCCCGGTGTGAGTGAGTGAGTGAGTGAGTGAGTGAGTGAGTGAGTGTATGAAAAATTTTGCATACATGTCTGTGAATAAGTGGGTGAGTGAGTGGCTGACTGAGTGGGGACTCGGGAGCAAGTGGCCAGGACTCTACTGAAGCAGTTGGTGCCACAGCTGCTCTGCTTGGACCCTAGCACTTTGCAGGTCGCAGAAACCGAGCACCTTCTTTTTTTAAATCAGCAAAGCCCTTCCCAGGAAGAAAATGCCAGGAGTGACTGCCAACTCCAGGCTCTGCCTCACCATCACAGCACCTGACCGGACTCTGGCAGCAAGGGCTGCAGAGGGAGCACAGCAAGAGAGCCCAGAGGAAAAGCCCCACTGGAGAAGACAAAAGAGTCACCCCAATACCATCTTGAAAACTGGGCAGGAACTAGCTCTGGCTTACTCACCACCAGCGACAGACTCAGGCGCCCCACACCCTACCCTGATTCAGCCACAGGACAAAGGGTGTGACCAGAAAAGGACAAGGAAGACCTCAGAAGAGATCAGCAGTGAGTCTGGGGCTGATCCAATCCCTTCCTCCCCAGCAATCCTCTGAACGTCAAACCCAAAAGGCTGGGGCACGACTAAGAGGGATGAACCCAGGTGCAGAATGGAAGTCAGCCATAATAGGAGGACTCTACTCCCCATCAGTACCTGGGGAAGAGACAATCCCTCACCTCCCCACCGGAGGAGATCCCCCTGACCATATGAGAGTGGGAGGGAAGAACTGAAGCCCCACTCACTCCCATGGCATCTTCCTCCTTCCCTGGCTGGACACTGGGGAGATTGTGAATAAGGCCACAGCTCCACAGGAGACAGCAGAGGGGATTAACTTGGGGCAGCTGAGAGGAACAATTACAGAACCTGCCGCAAGAGGGCAGGTGTGTGGGTGTGTGTGCGTGTGTGTGTGTGTGTGTGTGTGTTGGGATTTTAAATTTTCCTTGTCCTTTGTGCATGAATGTACATGTGAGAGTTCTGTCTGCAGACCCCCCACCACCTTTTCTTTTCCTTTCTTCTTTTCCTTTTTTCTTTCTTCATTTTTCCTTTTGTTTTTTGTTTTCTGTTTATGTGAGTACATGAATGAGCGAGTGTTCATCTTTCAAGTTTTTTTTGTTTTTTTATTCTTCTCCTTTTTTCATTTAATTTATGTGTGAATGTATGTGTAAGGATTCAATCTGAATTCCTTTTTCTCTCTTCTCTTTTTTTTCTTTTTTCATATTGTGTTGGGGGTATGTGGGGGGATTGGTTTTTCTGTTTTTTGTTTTGCTTTTTTTCCCCCAGTTTCTTTTGGTGTGTGTGTGTGTGTGTGTGTGTGTGTGTGTGTGTGTGTGTTTGATTCTTTTTTGCTTTGGTTTCTACTTTTGTTTTTCTGTGTTTTCTTATTTTTGTTCATCTTATTTCATTCTACTTTTCTCTGTTCCCATCATTGCTTTTACTGTATCTTAGGTTCAGGGGGTACACATATATACCCACTGCATCATCATATGGAGTGGTGGTAGGGAGTGGGTCTCTGGGAACCCATATCACAATCAGTGAACATTGTGATTTCCAAGCAGTTTCTGAATTCCAGCTCCCTATCCTCCACCTTATACTACTCTCAAAACTACAACAGACAGCAAAGCTTCCCACCCATAGCCCTGTTTCAAAATACAACAAATTCAGAGCCCTGACCAGGGAAGAATAGCAGTCTAAGCAAACATCAGAAATAAAAACCTCTCCCACTGCCACTGAATAACAAAACTAAAAAGAAAAGAAAGAAATTGGTCACAAATAAGGAAAAATCAATGTAAGAACACAGGTAATTTCCAGTGTAACAAAGAGAAAATGCCTTAAAAAAAAAAAATCAAACCTCAGAACCCAAACAATGGAAGTCACTGACAACTGGTCCCAGATTACAACAAAGATTAAGGAATGGATGGAAAAGGTGAATAAGACTCAAGAAAAACAAGATGCAACACTGAAAGAACTTGTAACAGAGATTTTGGCCATAAAAAATTTCATCCAGGAAATAAATAACAAGATGACAAGCATGGAAAGCAGAATTAATCAAGCAGAAGAAAGAATCTCAGAACTTGAAGACCAAAACATGGAATTAACCCGATCTGTAAAAAACATGGAAAGAAAACTCAGAAAGAACAAAGCTGCCAGGAGATGTGCGATTATATCAAGAGGCCGAACCTATGCCTGACTGGTATCCCAGAAGAAGAAAGGGAAATGGAGAACACCTTAGAGCAAGTATTCCAGGAGGTTATCCAAAAAAACTTCCCATCTCATAAGAGATGTGACCATCCAAACATAAGAGATACAGAGAACCCCCGCCTGCAAGACATCAAATGAGACCAACCCCTAGACACACAGTAATTTGCCTACACAAAGTAGGCACAAAATAAAAAATCCTAAAGGCACCAAGAGATAAAGGTCGGTCTACCTACTGAGGAAACCAATCAGAATAGCAGCAGACCTATCAGCAGAAACACTACAAGGTAGAAGGGACTGGAGTCCAATATTCAAAGTCCTCAAAGATTAACAATTTCAGCCAAGAATTTCCTACCCAGCCAAGCTCAGTTTCATCAGAAATGGAGAATTAAACTCATCCCCAGACATCCAATCCCTAAGAGATTATGCAGTTTCCAGACCAGCTCTACAGGAGATGTTTAAAAAGGTATTAAGCACAGAAGAAAGAAGAAAAAGAATGACCACATACTTCCCTAGAGAAAGGGAGAACACAGAATCAGCAGAGAATACATTGCGACAGAAAACTTGAAAACACACACTCAACCAAAAAGTTAAAAGAAAAACTTTATAAAAACCTCATGATGGAGATAAAAAAATCACATTTCAATAATCAGCCTGAATGTGAATGGACTAAATAGACCACTGAAAAGACACAGAATGACAAACTGAATAAAAAACCATGACCCAATAATTTGCCACATCCAGGAAACTCACCTCACCACAAGGAAAGCACACAGACTCAGTGATTTATCACAGAAAGAAAGAATTGAGTACCACATATTCTCACTCATAAGCAGACCCTGAACATTTACCGTAATACTATAAGAAAGGGATTGGTGGCCAGGCTTGGTGGCTCAGCCTATAATCCCAGCACTTTGGGATTGCCTGAGCCTGAGGGTTCAAGATAAGCCCAGGCAACTTGGCAAGACCTCATCTCTACAATAAATAAAAAATTAGCCAGGCATGGTAGCGTGCACCTGTAGTTCCAGCTACTTAGAAGACTGAGACAGAAGGCTCACTGGAGCCCAGCAGGTTGATGCAGGCGTGGCCGTGAGTGTGACACTGCACTCCAGCCTGGGTGACAGAGTGAGACTCCAACTCAAAAAAAAAAAAAGTATTGGCAGTAGTTGGGATATTGCTGGGGTGTGGGGAGGAGCATATAACATCAATAAGGGTACCTGATCTCAAACCAGGCAAAGTGGGGACCAAAGAGAGGCCCAAACCTTACCAGTATGATGTCCACTTGTATACCTAATCCTGAATTGTACCCCACATCTTTAAAATAAAAAATATATATATACACAAAGTAAACTTTGTGAAAATTTACATAAGGTGGCAAAAATCCTAATTATGTTTAAAAAAGCAAACAGTTAAAGAAATCCCTTTTTTATTTACATCTCAGAAAAACATTCAATTTCCTATTCTAAAGAAGACACTGGGCCAAGGACGGGGTGAGGGCTCACAGAATGACTAATGTCATGGATAAACAGCTACACTGTCATGTAACTTTCACTACCAATTGTTTGTTCAGCAAATATTTTATGAGTGCCTCCTCTGTCCCAGGCAAATCTCCTCACGGAGTTTACATTCTAGGATCCTTCTTAAGTATCTTTCAATTTCAAAAATGTAGATATAAATTAGATGCTAGAATACTCCCAAAGCATTCTGTTAACTAGCTGTTCCATTTTACTCATTTTTGGTGTTTAGGTAAACACATTTAGGAAACATACATACACATACACACACACATGCACACACAAATCATTTTAATGCTAAAAATTACTTTTCTAAATCTCTATTCCCATGATACAACCTCAGCAATGTCATCTGAACTGGTGAAAGAAAAACTGTGGCCAGCCAGTTGATAGGCCTGGGTTTCAATTGCATCCAGCTTAGCTTGCATGATGTGTTTCTGACTTTCACATTCTGCAGCACTAAAGCCAATTCCATTTAGTTCTAGCAAGGCCAAGCAGTACTGAGAGGGCATTTCCACTTTATGGAAAACATCTGGAAGAATAAAGAAAATTATAATGTTAATTCATCAACTAAATGACTAGATCAACAGCATTACCTAAAGTGTACAGAATTTGTCTAGGAAAATCCAGAGATGCTACCCAAGCTATCCTTCAGGATCCAGTCTCCTGAGCAGCATTCTCAAGCCAACAATAATAGGAATAAAAGTATGGGCTTCTTAACCACTAGACAACTATCCTCGTCTATGCAGAGAATAGAAGAGTTGGCATTCTTGTGAATAGTCTGGATTACAAGAGACTACATTTCTCCCAACATTATGTTTCTGCTTCTACTCTTAACAGAAGGTAGCCAACCTTATTTGCTTAGCTAACTACAAAGGGTTTATACCTTGAAATTCTTTCTAATATTCCTGGTCCCATAGTATGCATGCTTGCACAAGGAACATAGAGGTTTTATATTCTCCAATGTTTTTACCAAATAGTAAAGGAATAAAATTTCTAAAGAATCACTATCTGCTGACATTTCTCAACAGAATAATAGTCAAATCAGTTTTCTCAGTATGTATATTCATTAAAATACTAGTCACAAAAGTGCTCTACAGAAAGGGTGAAGCTGAGAAACTGCAGGCTGTGAATTTCTGCAACTACATACTGTTCTTGGATATTCATGATGACTGTTAATTCAGGTTGAGCATCCAAAATCCCAAACTTTGTAAGCATCAACATGACACAAGTGGGAGATTCCATTCCTGACCTTATGTGACAGGTCACAGTCAAATCACAAATGCAGCATACCCAAAGGAAAAAAAGACCCCCCTACCCCCCTTCAGCTTGATAAATATTTCCTGCCAAACAACCACAGACTGTCCACAAGAGTAGCTAAGACAGTGACACCTTTGATTTCTGATGGTTCAATGGACATAAGCTTTGTTTCACATATAAAATTATTAAATACATTATATAAAATTACCTTTAGTCTATGTGTATAAGGTGTATATGAATTTCACATTTATACTTGGGTCCCATCCCCAATATTCATTACATATCTGCAAATATTCCAAAATCCAAAAAAATTCAAATTCCAAAATATGCCTGGTCACAAGCACTTCAGATAAAGGATATTCAACCTGTATATTAAAGGCTCTGAGAGGATCTAAAGCAAAGACAAGGCTTTAATTTTATTTTAACTGAAAGTTCTAAAATCATTTGACTATAAAAGCGTTTGACCATTTATTTAATATAATACTTATGAATATCCTGAAAAGTAAGTATCCATAGAATGCATTGTGGGAAATGCTGTCCTAAATCATCAAGAAAAAATTTCATACCAAAGACATCAGTTTCCAGTACTGAGTCACTAGGACTCTGAGCAACTCCAGCCCACTCTCCCCCGCTCCAAAAATACACATTCTTTGGGGCATTGCTGATCTCAATCAGCAGGAGAAATCTCCAAGGACACCCATAACCACCATCAAAAGCAAACAAACAAATGGGAATTGAAAGACTCTAATTACCAGCAGCAGATACTAGGCAGTCAGAGTCTAGCTGTAATAGCCTTGAGGCATCACAGTCATGTGATATGGGACTACAGAAATAAGGAATTTGGGTCAGAGCAGGAACAATCAGAGCAGCACAAAGTAAAAGTGACAGGGAGCCTCTAGATCCATAAGCAGTAGGAAGGAGCAGGGTTGTCATGGAAATGAAGTCCTACAGCAAAAAGTATAAGGTAAAGATCCCTGAAACAGTAACAGGAGGTGGAGCTGAGTCTCAGACTCCTGTTCTGAAACAAAATTCTCAAGAAAGGTAAAATGGTCTTTGGATACAGTGTACTTTGGTAATCAGAAAAAGCAGAAGCAGGTCCTTCTGAAGGAAGGCATCCCCTAAGTTAGTCCATTGATTAAATCCTATGTGAATTCACAAAGAAAATGAAAAATACAAGATAGCAAAGAAGTATGAATAGAACTCAAACCAACACCACATTTAGATTCCCAAGAACTGCAGATAAGGACTCTTTTGATTCAGAAAAGAACACATCTATGAATGAACTATTTACAAAACAAAAAGGGAACAGAAACAAAATTAAAAAGCAGGAAAATAGAGTACACACATATCAATAATCACAATGACTAGAAATACATCAATAATCACAAAAATTTGGTAAATTTGTAAAAAAATTAGAATGTTTGAAAAATAAATAAGCTAAACGTTGTTTAAAAGATACATCTAAAGATAAGAACCTAGAAAGATTAAAAGAGATAGAAAAGATACATGAGGCAAATATTAAAAGAAAGTTGATGTTGTCATAATCATATTGGAAAAGAAACTAAGAATAAAAATCATTATTGGTGATAGAAATGGTCACAAAATAATGAAAGAAGGTTTAATTCACCAGGAAGAGAAATCAATTTTAAACATGGATGCACTTAATGAAACGGTTGCAAAATATAAAGTAAAAGTTGACTGAACTACAGAAAAGATTATATATAGAAGATTTAAACACCAACTTTGACTTTAGTCAAAGTTAGACATGATATGTCTGTTAAGACATACAACATTCTGCATCCAGAATAAAAGTATACATTCTCTTGTGTACACAGAACATTTATACAATAATTCAGATTTTAGGTCACAAAGCAATTCTCAAACAATGAGTATTACACAACCATGTACTTTAACCACAATACAATTAAGTTTAAAGATAATAATAAAAATAAAAAGTTTCTAAATACTTAGGAGGTAGAAACCAATTTTCTAAATAATTTGTGGGCCAAAAAATGCCCTAACAGAAATCTAAAAATAGTTGATAAAAACAGTATATGTCAAAACTGTGTGATATAAAGTAGTGCGTTGACGAAAAATCATAGCCTTAAATACTTGTTAGAAAAAAAATTATTTGAAAAGTAATGATATCAGGGCCAAAGTTATGAATTTAGAAAAAGGACTACAAAATAAAATCAGGGGAACTAGAAGAAATAATGTTGACAGAAATCAAGGAAACAGAAAACAAAAACATTATGAAAAATCAAAAGCAAAAGCTGGGCCCGGCCCAGTGGCTCACGCCTATAATCCCAGCACTTCGGGGGGCTGAGGCCAGAGGATTGCCTGAGCCCAGGGGTTTGAGACCAGCCTGGGCAACTTGGGAAGACCTCGCCTCTACAATAAATCAAAAAAATTAGATGGGCATGGTGGTGTGTGCCTGTGATTCCAGCTATTTGGAAGGCTGAGGCAGAAGGATCACCTGAGCCCAGCAAGTTGAGGCTGCAGTGGCCGTGAGCATGCCACTGTACTCCAGTCTGGGCGGCAAAGACTCCAACTAAAAAAAAAAAGCAAAAGCTGGTTCTTTGAAAAGACTAAAAAACTAGAAGAACTTCAAGTGCGATTAAATAAGAAATAATGTCATGAAAAAAAGACATAATAGCAAACCAGATAAACTTGGTGAGACCTCATCTCTACAATAAATCAAAAAAATCAGCCGGGCATGGTAGCCCGTGCCTGTAATTCCAGCTACTCAGAAGACTGAGGTGGAAGGATTGCCAGAACCCAGCAAATCAGGGCTGCGGTGGCCGGGAGCGGCCACTGCACTCCAGTCTGGGCAACAGAGTGAGACTCCAACTCAAAAAAAAAAAAAAAAACAGCAATAGCTTTACACAAATAAATTTAAATGAAACATAGAAACATAAATTTTTAAAAAATACTTGGCTTACTAAAACATACTAAAAAAAATAATTGAATAATTCTATAGTTATTAATGAAATCAAAATTTCACTTAAATATCTTTCCTCAGAGAAACAATATATTGGGTAAATTCTACCAAATCTTCAAGGAAAACCTCATTCCAAAAATATGTAAATTTCTCCAGAATAAAAAGAGATCATATTCAAACTCATTTCATGAAATGAGAATAACAAAGACAGCACAAGAATGGAAAGATATATTCATTTTACAACCAATGAGTTGGCAAAGTTGAGACAATATGAATCAGCAAGATATTTCACACATTGCCATTTAAAGAGTATACAACCATTTTGGAATACAATTTAGCATAATATTGAAATGTTCAATATTCCTATTTCCATGACAGGATCATTCCACATCCAAAAGAAATTCTTGCCCATGTGTACCAGGGCATTTTTACACATTTTTACACATGTAAAAATATTCATATAGAACTACTTTTTATAGCAAAACAAAATCCAAAACAAAACTAGAAGCAACCCAAATGTTTATCAGTAGGAAAATGTATTTAAACACTTATAGAGTTTATAGATTGACATAATATACAACAGTGAAAATGAATAAACTACAGATATTTGCAATAATATGCATGAATCTTATTAACATGATGCTGAGTGAGAAAAGCATGTATGTCCCAGTGTGAGATGTTTTATAAAGCTCAGAAATAAGTAAAAATAATATTAGGTCATTCAGAAACAAGTAAAACTAAATAATTGAGGTTATTTTAAAAAGAGAGAAACCGGCCGGGCTCGGTGGCTCAGCCTGTAATCCCAGCGCTTTGGGAGGCCAAGGTGAGTGGATTGCCTGAGCCTGTGGGTTCGAGACCCACCTGGGTAACTTGGCGAGACCTCATCTCTACAATAAATCAAAAATTAGCCAGGTGTGGTAGCGCGCGGCTGTAGTTCCAGCTACTCGGAAGGCTGAGGCGGAAGGATCACCGGAGCCCAGCAGGTGAGGCTGCGGTGGCCAGGAGTGGCCACTGCACTCCAGTCTGGGTGACAGAGTGAGACTCCAACTCAATAAAATAAATAAATAAATAAATAAAAAGAGAGAAGTCAAGTCATTGCATGCTCAGAAAATCATCTCATATATGCCCAAACCATCTAGAAAGGACCTAACTGATCCATGTGAGGAGAACAAGAATACTTTGTCCTGGGTCCCATTAAGCAAAGACACATTCGATTATTAGTATTTATTCATACCCAAACAAAAAGTGACTCTCTACTGGGAGAAAATCAGCTGCCAGAACAAACCTACCCAAGAAGCAAGAGGAAGAGGAGAGAAAAAGGTGAACATTCTGGAGGTCCATTAAAACAGACAAGCACTGCCTACCAGACACCTGATCTTGTAAGACTGTCATTAAAGTCAGACAAGCAAACTAGACTTCTTCACCACCATTCAATGCATCCATGTAACCAAAAACGATCTGTATTCCCTAAAACTATTGAAATAAATAAAATAAAATTTTAAAACGAACAGGCAAATCCTGAAATAATTATTTCCAAGTTAAATTTGATAGTTGTCCACATTCTCTCCAAAAACTTCCCTTTTCTCAATATACTTCAATTCTATGAATTGTATGAATAAGACAGTCTTAACAGTATATAAAAATACAGGGCCTGGGACAGTAACAGGCCTGTAATCCCAGCACTTTGGGAGATGGAGGTGAAAGAGAACTGCCTGAGCCCAGGAGTTCAAGACCAGCCCGGACAACTTGGCGAGACCTCTTCTCTATAATAAATCAAAAAAATTAGCCAAGTGTGATGGTGCACACCTGTGGCTCCAGTTACTTGGAACACTGAATCGGAAGGATCACCTGAGCCCAGCAGGTTGAGGGTGCGGTGGCTGTGAGTGTGCCACTGTACTCTGGCCTCAGCAACAGAGTGAAGACTCCAACTCCAAAACAAACAAACAACAAAAAAATACATGTAATGCTTGCTAGTCATACTTTTTATCTGAGAGGGGGTCTTGCCATGTTGCCCATATCGGTCTCAAACTCCTGGGTTCAAGTGATCCTCCCACCTCAGCTTCCCAAGTAGTTGGGACTACAGGCATGTGCCAACAAGCCCAGCTGGCCACACATTTTCTAAAATTTGCAGAAAGAAGGCACTTTCAAGGAACACTGAAATTGTGAAAGTTCAAAATAATAAATCTAGAGGCTCCTGTACTTTTCTGGAAAGAAAAACCACAGTTTCCTTTTTTTTTAAATAAATAAAATCTGTCTTTAGGTATGGAACAGTTTACTCCCAAACAGACTGAAAGCTTATAATTCTGATAATGAGTAACAAATGTCTATTAAAAAGTTATAGATCAATTCATATCAGCATCATCAAAAGTCAGTGTCTGAGAACTATACAGACTCTTCAGGACACCTAGCCTAGAAGCAGACTAGGACAACTAAGAGAGAAAGAGAGCTGTGTTCATCCAGCATTACTGTTCATGAATATGGAAGCAGTCCTGTAGAATGAGTGCCACATACTCTCACTCCTTGGCCTGCCTACATTGGCACAGAGTGGCTGAGTTTGAAACACTATAGTGCCTGTATAAGAACTGCTAATTAACGTCACTTAAGCAAGAACGTTTCCTATGAACACTCAAGTCAGTCTGGTCTTTGTCTCTCTTATTCTACCCCATGATGCTGGAGAGAAAATTACTACCAGCAGAGAGGGCTTGTGATACAAGTAAAAGTAATAATTATAAAAATCAACTAATGCAATAAGCACCCATTCTGTGGCAAACACTGCCCTACATTCACTATCTTGTTTAATCCTTTTAACAACTTTATAAAAATCAGACTTAGAGCTTCAGTAGTTTGCCTAAGATCTCTCCGCTAATAAGTAGACAGTCCAGATCCAAATCCTGGTCTCTGCGAATTCAACAGCCTACTTTCTGTACCTATTGATCAATCGATAATTTCATGGTGTAATCGCCTCACAATCAAGCTAACTGTGTTCTACTTCACCATGCCTATCATTAGCATCTGTTAGGCTTTCTGAAGTCAGGGTACTCAATCGGGGCCAACAGACTAAACAGTAAATCCAAGCTATTTGTCATGAGAGAAAAAGAGACTTTCATGAATATTCTTTACTTAAAAAGCAACTGTCAGTAGTTATAAAAAGAAAACAGTTTACTTTTTTAAATCCATAAGGGATATCTTCTAAGTGTGAATGAAAATCATTTGATAAAATTCACATATAAAATTAGAAACAACTGAATAAAATGCCACTAATTCTCTTCATTACAAGAGAGCAAGAAGTCAGCAAACTGGGACCAAACTAGTGTTAGATGCATGTTTCTGTAAATAAAAGACCATTAGAAGACAGCCATTTGTTTTGCTACAGTCTATGGCTGCTCTCGTGCTACAATGGCAGAGTTAAACATCTGTAATACAGAACATCTGGCTCACCTTTCTGGCCTTATACAGAAAAAAGTTTTTTGACACCTGTACTAGACAATTCAAAGGTAGGATTTACATAAAATGTGTAATTTATCCACATGTGTTAAAGAGTGGCTAAATATAAATATCCTTAGTCTTTAACAAGAAAATGCTAGAAGCTTGGTTTTTACCTTGAAGGTTTTCCTTCTGCAACAAAAAGTTGAGCTGATTCATAGAGTTGAAGATTAGAATGGACTCTACGGATGCTCTGTATCGTCCAGAATGCTCAGTGCTGACATTCAGCCCCAGGCTTTGAATGCCTTGGCCAGTCTCCATCCCTTCTAGGAGTGGAAGTTCATGAGGAAGATAACTGGTAACTATGCTATGAAGAGTTGGCTCCTGAGAATCTGGATCTAGTAACCAGCATGCCACCTGAATGGGATAGCAATCAGAATATTTCATTAATGTTTTTCAAAGACGTTTTCATACTCTTAAATTAAAAGAAGAAAAAAGAAAACTCATTTCTAATCTCACTAATTTTTGTTTAATACTTATTCAGTGGTCTTTGAGGAAAAGGAGAAGGAAAGGACAATTGTAACAGGACTCACTTCCAGTACCAATAAGAGCAGTGGCCTTCAAAGAATGAACTTTTCCATTATTACAATGCTCCTGGCTGATCCAACTCTGGAGTAGGCTTGAAAAACAAATACCTCTCAGCAAGTTGAAACAAATCTGAAAACAAAGACGGACTCTTTTCCACTAAGTCTGATTTTAGCTAAGCTACTACAATAAAGATGGGCCTACGAGGTTAAGAAGTGAGGCACAAACGTTTACCATTAAAATTTCATATCTAGAGTTTCAGAAAGCCACTAGACTTTGCTCTCAGGATGGGGATCTGTCACCAGCTCTATCCAACTGGTCATTTGCTTGCTATTTTTAGCTTCCCCATGAAACTAGGAGACCAGTAGTTTCTAATCGAAGGTCTAGCAGATCATTAACTGGATTTAGAATGAGGATATCTAAGCCCTGTTCATAATTCTGACAATTACTATATAACCCAGTTGCTTCTTTTATAGGTTAAGAATGAAGTTTTGCCCGAGTGCAGTGGCTCATGCCTGTAATTCCAGCACTTTGGGAGGCCACAGCAGGAGGATTGCTTGAATCTAGGAGTTCAAGACCAGCCTGGGAAACATAGTGAGATCTTGTCTCTACAAAAAGATCAAAAAATTAATCAGGCATAGTAATATGCACCGGTAGTCCCAGCTACTCAGAGGTTGAGGCAGAAACATTGCCTGAGTCCAGGAGGTAGAGGCCATAATGACCTGTGATTGTGCCATTGCGCTCCAGCCTGTGTGACAGAGTGAGACTCCCCAACTCAAAAAAGAAGAAGAAGAAGAAGAAGTTTTACAGGAGAATATTGAACAATATAGCCTGATATAAAGGTTGACAAATATTTCTTATAAAAGTGAGATTTTATAAATTAATAGTTAATCTTTTAATATCTTTATATCAAAAATATTGTGATCAACAAAACCTACTTAAGAATACTTCAAGTAGTTTAAGGAAAAGGTGCTACATAAATCTGAGGTGCTACTGTAGTTTGAATGAGAGGGCTCATAATACCTATTCTTGTTTTGGACTCCAGACTATCAAAATTAAGTGACAATCTTTTATACTCAGTAAAGGTCAGTTTAGAAACTACATGGGATGCACCACAAAAAACCAAGCCTGACTTGAAGTATAGAAAAGGATATTTTTAGCTTATCTGATGCTGCCTTTGGAAATCTTTGGGCGGGGGCAGGGGGAGTTAAACTAAGAAACTGGAAGATCTTATTTACTATAGAATATCTTTTTTTTTTTTTTTTGAGTTGGCGTCTCCCTCCATTGCCCAGACTGGAGTGCAGTGGCCGGAGCAGCCTCAACTTGCTGGGCTCCAGTGATCCTTCCGCCTCAGCCTTCCAAGTAGCTGGAACTACAGACGTGCGCTACCACGCCCAGCTGATTTTTTGATTTATTGTAGAGATGAGGTCTCGCCAAGTTGCCCAGGCAGGTCTCGAACCCGCGGGCTCAGGCAATCCACTCACCTCAGCCTCCCAAGGCGCGGGATCACAGGCTGAGCCACCGAGCCCAGCTGCTATAGAATATCTTATCAGTATTTACTATATTGATAATAACTACCAAATAATAGTTTTTTCAAATTTGACTTAATACTCTGCATGCCTCATATATCTCTTTTCAACAGGTGGCAAAAATGATATCCCTCTAAAGGTCACAATATTTAAATAAATGTCTTCTGAAAATGCTTTATACTGTTAAGTGTATTTACAAAACATAAGCTACTCTTTCCTTGATAACTCAGAGTCAACATTATAAAACATGTACCATACTTTGCTATCATGTAGGAAAGATCTCAGGGGCTAGTAGGACAATTTGCCTCTATGCTAAATGGTCCCTAATACAATCCTTTTTTACATCTTATAATCATACAGATTTCTGATTTTCTGCCTCCACTGTCATGAATATTTGAAACATCCTGCTATCATACACCTAAATCTAACATTTCTCATTTAACTCACTTAACAGTTCTCAAAAATACATTTCAGTTCAATTTATTTATTTATTGGACAGAAAACAGAACTTATGAACAAAGTTAAAAGTTTTTAAAAATCTCTTAGGAAAAACATAAATTTTGAGGCTTAGAATTTGTGACATCTCTGTTTTACACAGGCATTTGGTTCATGATATCTATACTGGGTAGGAAGATTATTGAATAAAGAAGTGACTACTGTAAAAGACTTAAGCTGCATTATTGAAGCTAAATAAATACTAAGGCATTTAAGAATTAACACTAAAATGTTTAAGCATACAAAAATGAAGTATGATAAAGAACCTTAGGATCTTCATAACTTTGCTCCAAGGAGATGCCACAAGATAGAAGAAGAATTTTATAGCTCTGAATGAAGTCATAGATGACAACAGAACGTTCTTTATCAGATTCCTTTTGCAAGCAAGATTGAAGGTGCCACATCCGGTCTTTCACAGTCAGGCTTGGATCTAGAGAAGGTGGAACCAAGCTGGCGCAAATTTCTTAAAAAAAAAAAAAAAAGAAAGAAAGAAAGAGAGAGAAAAAAAGTTTTAAGGCAAAAATTACATTTATCAATTGAAGCAACAATTTTTAGTAGAAAAACTGAAAAAGGCTCAGAAGCCTCAGAGTCTGATTCCACATCATCAGTAATTCAGCATGACCTCATCCAAGTCATATTGGCTATGTAAATGAAGTGCTTCACAATCTACAAATTATATGGTTTGGGCTAGAAGATTTATAATGCTCTATTTAATTACATGGGAGAAAATACTAAATACTAAGACTTCTAGAAACAAATGCCATTTCTCAGAATAAGGAGTTGAAGACAGGAAAGCTATTTTGAAATAGATCTTAAAAGGATATTTAGGATGAACATATAACATTATATCAAAAAGAAAATAACTACTACAAGTAACTACTCACCCCAACATATTTTCCTACAAAACAAGTGAAAAGGTTTTATGCTTACTAAGAAATAGACACTATATGGCATCCTTTAAAATGTTTTCTTATTAATTTTGCTCTTGTCCAAAACCAACCAATCAGTTGGGTATCCTACAACCATAAACAGATCACGGGGTATTTCCAAATCATATCTTTTCAATTCCAGAGACTTCTCCAAAGTCTGTATGACACTATAGAGCTCTAGCTCAACATTGCCTCAAGATGAGTTTCAGACCTAGTCAATGGGAGAAAAAAAGAAACTGCTATGGTCCAGTCTTCAAAAGCAAACCCTGATGATGGCAAGTAAGTCCCCAAGAAAAAACAAAAACATAGCATTAATAACTTCATGTCACAGCCAGGGGGAGTAAGAAAGTGCTTCTTAAAACATTCATTCCAAGGCTTGGCATGGTAACTCATACCTGTAATCCCAGCACTTTGGGGGCCAAGGCTTGAGCCTAGGAGTCCGAGACCAGCCTAGGCAACACAGCGAAACCTCATCTCTACAAAAAAAATCAATAAAATTAGCCGGGCATGATGGTGCATGCCGGTAGTTCCAGCTATTTGGGAGGTTGAGGTGGAAGGATCGCCTGAGCTCAGGAGGTCAAGGCTATGGTGAGCTGTGACGGCGCCACTATACTCCAGCCTGGGTGACAGAGTGAGATCCCTGACTCAAAAAAAAAAAAAAAATTCATTCTCATTAATATATGCAACAACGTGCACACTAGCAGCTCCCTAAAAGGTAATAACAATTTTTTAATACTAAAAATAGATCCTAGGTAAATATCAGGAAATTATTCTCTACAAACAAGATCACTACCCTAATAGATCTTACAACAATTTTATGGTGACTTAGCTAAATACTGGTTACTTACCAGAATGCTTTTGTTCCTTCTGCAGTGAAAAATAATAGGCATCCCTTCCACCCCAGCATATTGCCAGTCCAACCAACAAGATGTCATCATAGCCTTTAACAAGAAATCCATCCTCTCTAATAGGAGTTTCCTGAAGTGAGATGGCTAAGTGAACCAAAAGTGAAATAGTTAAAAAAAAAAAAAAACACTCTAAAAATAAAGACAGTATATAAATTATTAAAACAATGAAAATAAAAAACTATATTTGATAAAATTTCCAGATTCTAAAATATGCATTATTTGGACAGTCATTTTTAGGTGTATGTAAGCTCGCTTGCTCTCTCTCTCTCTCTCTCTCTCTCTCTCTCTTTCTAGGTTTCCCATCAATTAGGATATCCATCACTGTGAAAAATCTACCAAAGAGTTCTTAAAATAAATCTGTAATAATGACTCTGATGGTTAATATTAGGTGCCAACTTGACTAGATTGAGGGATGCCTAGATGTCTAGCGAAGCACTGTTCTGGGTGTGACTGTGAGGGTGTTTCCAGAGGAGATTGACATGTGAGTCAGAAGACTGGGAGAAGAAGACACCCTCAATGTGGTTGCCAGTGCAGCTACAAAAAGCAGCAGAATAAGGTGGATAGGTATCTTGTTGAGTTTCCTCCTTGCTTGCTCTCTCTCTCTCCCTTCCACAGCTGTATGCTTTATTCCTGTACTTGGCCATGATCTAGATTCTTGAGTCTTTGGATTCCGGAACTTGCACCAGCAGGCTCCCGGGGGCACTTGGGCCTTCGGTCTCAGACAGAGAGTTGCATGTCAGCTTCCCTGGTTTTGAGGATTTTCACTGAGACATGCTATTGGCTTTTCTCATTGCCCAGTTTGCAGATAGCCTATTAAGGAACTTCATCTTGCAACAGTTTTAGCCAATCCTCCCTAATGAATGTCCTTATTTACAATTATATACCCAATGTCAGACAAATAGCTGGCACATGGGAACTCAATGCATATTTATTAAATTTAAGTGAATTGTTTTATCCCTCTAATCTCCAGCATATAGTCTGACCGAAAATATGCTCAATTTTTTGTTTATTGCATGAAAAATGGAAAGTGCTATTTAACACTAAAAGTACATAAAACTTGTTAACATATCTGCTGCGTGGATTGAAGACCAAATACTCAAACCATTATGAACAAATTCACTCACAAACAGATTTAAGAAATCTAGTCAAACCTCTGAAACAGGTTGTCAAGCTGACTACAGTTACTTCCCATAATCCAGAACCCAGGGATCATGCAATAGGACAGGAATATACATGCCATTACTTGACCACAGGGTTCAACTCTCTCAAAACTTGAAAGAGCTCTGCAAGGCTTTGGAATCAACATTTCAGTACAGAATTCATGACTATTACTGGAGGTCTAAATTCTATCTGAGATAAGTCTAGGAAAATGTAGCTAATGCACATTATGAAAAACAGAATTCCTATTTACTATATACTTTTGTGATTATATAAGCAAACAGAATATTACAATTTAACATAAACTAATTCATGAACACTGATGATTAATAAAAACCACTTATGGCCAGGTGCAATGCTTCATGCCTATAATCTCAGCATTTTGGGAGGCCAAGGTGGTGGATTGCTTGAGCCCAGGAGTTCGAGATCAGCCTAGACAACATAGTAAGACTTCATCTCTACCAAAAATAAAAACATTAGCTGGGTGTAGTGGTGTGTGCCTGTAGTCCCATCTACTCAGTAGGCTAAGGCAAAAGAATCACCTAAGCCCAAGGTGTGGAGCCTGTAGTAAACCGTGATGCTGTCACTGTACTCTATTCTGAGTGACAGAGTGATATCCCAACTTAAAAAAAAAATTATATTAAAATACTGTAAAAGAAATGCCACATTCATGTTCAAAACATATATTTTCTTTCTTTATTTTTATAAACTTACATTCCTACCAATAAAGTATATATTACATGTGCCTCTTACACTACAGGGCAACCATTATTAATCTAGCTATGCTATATAAATAAGGCTGTTCTACATACAAATCCACAAAGGAGACTTCTAAATTTTGAATAGATTACATTTAATACCCAACAATGAAAAATCTAAATCTCATCTCAGCCTACTAACGAGTTTATAGATAAAAATAACAAAATAAAAAATTCTTACCTTGCTTAAACCTACCACCAATAGTAGCAGTTTTAGAAGATGTCAAACTTCTAATTTTTTCACAAGCCAGTGAGATGGAAAATCGCTTTTTGGACTGCCACTCCTTAATGAATGTTTGAAAAAGAGTTTGGTCACTTGCTACATCAATTATGGCCAAACTTTCTGAACTGCATGAGGCTGGAGTTAACTGCAAGCCATCCTGTGATAACTGCAGTGAAAAACTTGTGTCTCTAATAGGGCTGTCATCCTTGAAACCATTTCTACTCTCTGGACTTAAATTGTGGTTTTTAATATCTGAAGGTGAGCCAAGTGAATAACTTTCACCAGGTTGTAAAATATTACTAGTTTCCTGATGTTTTACAGGTGTTCCAAGAATCCCTGGAAACGTCAGCATAGAAGCAGATGTTGGAATGGGTGTAGGAGGAATGAGACCATTATCATCAACTATACAGCTTTCTTTGCAAGGCAAGAGGGATGAGGATTCACTATGATTGGCATTGTTTTCTAGTGCCTCAGTCTTGCTTTTTATTTCATTATTAGAAGAAAATAAAATTCCTGGTACTTGATTTGTCTCCAAGTTTGAAATCACTTCTTGTTTTCCATTTAACTCTGTATTTTTTCCTTTCAAAGTACACAAGTTTACAGTCATTATTTTTAGCTTTTCATTTTCTAAAGGACTGGACACTTTATCTAAAATCCTCTGTAGTCCTGGAGTGAGATCAAATGATGCCCCTGACCATATGAATGAATTATCTTGCCTGGTCCCAGTGAATCTGTATTTTTGAGCCCTTGCATCTTGATCCACTCCAATTTCTTCTCCTTGGAAGTGATCATTTCCTACAATTACAGAATCATTTAGTTCTAATGCTCTAAGAGATACTGCAGTACTATGTTTCTCTTGAACAGAAAACATATCCACGTTGTCCAAAACTTCAACCATCTGAACAGAATCCATTTCTGAAAATATAATAGATTCATCATTGAAACAAGTCAACTGCTGCTGTATATCTTGATTCTCATTCATATTTGACTTTTCAATTGGGCCCCCCAGTGGCTGACACAGAGAATCACTGAAAAGGTTTGATGTTATTTCAGAAGGAAGGGGTTCTTTCGCTCGCACACCAGGTTGTTGTTCTTTTACTAGGTAGTCATCACTGAAACTGTCAAATAGTAAACTATCACTCATATTCAAACTTGTGTCACAAACTGGCAGGCACTCTCCTTCTACACCAGTGGGAGCTATCTTTTGAGAAACCGTAGGTATGACTGGTTTCACCATGTCCTGTGTTTGATAATCTTGAAGAAAACTATTTAGTTGGGAGTCAGTAACAGAAAGTTCATTCCCTTTACAACAAAGACTATTTTCCTCCAATAGTATTGGAGAATGAAAAACTGGGCTTTCTGGAGGCATGATATCAACTCTATGTGAATCAGTACTCTGTTTCATAGTACCTACAGTCTTAAGGTCCAAATGACCTCTATTAGTCACACTTGAAGAATGCTGTTCACCAGGAAAAGTAATGCGAAACTCATCCTGAAAAGAGCTCGTCAAGTTCTGTTTGGCTAAGCTTTTCTGCATTATCCCTGCTGCCAGGCTGGTGTCCTTTGCTCCTTGTTTGGCATTTTCAGTTGCCAACTGTTGTATTATTTTCTCTGACTGAGTATCTAGGTAGAAACTATCTTCAAAATCACAGAGGACTAAACCTAAGTCGGAAACATGATTATTTGGGGTTTTGTTTGTTACATAAGCATCTGTTTTTTCTTGCATCCTAGAAGAATTTAGAAAATGTTCACGCTGGCCTCCTAATTTACCAAATGCTCCAGTTGATGGAAGTATTCCACTGGACACTTCAATTCTATTTATATCATCTCCTAATGCCTGAAAATGATTTGATTTATTTTCCTCAGCATTAAACTTTATACTTTCACAATTGATAGTAGCAACATTTGAATCTCTATTCATATAACTACTGACTGCCTCACAGGGCATTTGTCTCTCTATTATATGTTTTTGTTTGTTATATGTCTGTTTGTTAGGTTGCTTTTCAGGGCACTGGATAATTGAATGGGTATCATGATGTTTCACATAAATGTTCTGGTTTTCTGAATCATTTCGTAGCAACACTTTACTTGTTTTTTCTGCCTCAACAACAGCTAATCCTTGGTCATTTTCACTAGCCATGCTGGTAGCTTGACAAGTCATGTTCTGACCCTGAGATCCTGTGACAAAATGTTCCACAAAAATATCATTACTAATTGTGTTCCTTGATATTTTGTTATGTTTTCCTTTAGCACAAAAAGATACATTCTTCTCATTTAAGGTAAATGAGTCTTCACAAAGAATAGGACTAGACATAATCTGTCCTTGTAAATCAATTCTATATATTCCAGAGTCTTTCAAAGGGCTATTGTCCCTTGATTGCTTTAGATACTTCCTATGTTTCCAAGATCGAAAGTTTGTGCCCCTCTTTTCTGAACTGAAATTCAAAGCTGCCTTTTTTGTTTTCTCAGATGAAAAAGTCTGAACAACTTTCTTAGTGCTTGTTTTCCCCTCATTTTGAGAGGTATCTGGCTTCTCTTTATTTGTGTCTAAAGAAGACCGTTTTCTTGCTCTGAAAATGGAATGTCTCTGATGTTCTTGATTTCCATCCTGGAATTTACAATAAAAGGAACTTGTATGCTCTCTACTTTTACCTAAATTTTGCACTGTATTTGGTGAGTGCCTAACATAAGAATCACTAAATATTATGTTACTTTTGCTCTTTGATCTTTTACAAGAACGCTTAGTTTGAGATATAAATGTGTGTTCCTTTACTTCTGACTCACTACTGGTCAATGAATGTGAACCAGAATTGAAAAGGGAATATGGGTTCCATTGTACTCCCATTTCAACTAAGTCCTGCTGCAGAATCATTTTGGCTTCTTCCACTATAAGGGCTGCTGCTTCCCTTTCAGTTAAACTTTTTTTGCCAGTCACACAGATAATTCGCATACTCCGACGTTCTTCAACTGCTTCCTCTTCCTCATCCACTGCCTTTCGGGCACTATACAAGGAGACAGAAAAAGACATTCACTCATACAACAAATATTTACTAGGCATTCAATACAAGCTATTCTAGGAACTGAAGAACTAGTACTGAAAGAGAGAAATATATCTATGCTCATGGCACTTACATTCTAGTTGAGGAACTTAGAAAATAAAATAAATGTTTAAAATGCATTCTATGTTACCTATTAATAAAAGTTGCATACAAAGAAGGAACAGCAGAAAGAGGTGGGTGGTTCTGCAATTTTTAAATAACATAATAAGGGAGGCTTCACTGAGACAGATTTTTTAAGCACAAGCCTTAAGAAAAAGCGAGGGTCATAACATTTTCATTGAAAAATCCTCCTATGCAACATAAACTTCAGAAAAACTCTTTGAAGGACCTAGAGAATGACCAAAAGAAAACAGAAACTGAAGGGGGGTTGAAACTTAGAAGAAAGAAATGGAACGGGTAAATTTTTCCTTTTCACCTGAAGGCAGTCCCCAGTCAGCACCCTATAGGTTGGCTGAAAACTTGGATAAAACCTTGGTGTTCATTGATTGACAGAATTCAGAACAGAGCCAAAGGTAACTACATCTGTTAGAAATTGATGGCAGAAAGTCTAGAAATCAGAGAGCCAGAGAAGGAGAACCCCAAATTCCTCATAGAAACTCTGCCCAAATCTCTGGTTGACCTCTAAATTATGCAATCATGGGCAAATTCCAAGAAACCAGTTAAAAGTATAAACAATTGAACAGAGATTTGAGTTACTGTCCACCACTGAAAGACAAAAGTTGGAATTTGAGTTCAGCCAAACTGACAAAATATCATTGTTCTTCAGGGTAACATAATAGAGTCTAAACCCTTAAAGGTCAAAACCATATGGAATTGAAGTATCAAGAGAAGAAGAGACACAGGATAGTGCATAAAAATTATGGAAGACAGAATGGCTGAGAGACTTCTGCTTCCAACTAAGATGGAGTGACAGGAGCCAATTTGGTCTCTTACCAAAAATAACTTAAAAAACTGAGGACAGATCACAGAAGACATTGCAGCTTCCATTTTGTTCGCTCTTTGCTCTCTCTTTACTCTCTTGAATCACTCATCTTAGGAGAAGCCAACTATCATCAAGAAGTCCTGGGAGAAGCCAACTATCATCAAGGAGTCTCATGGGGAGGTCCACGTGCACAAACAACTGAGGCATCTAGCATCAACTTGCCAGAATTTGCGTGAGCCATCTTGGGAGTAGACCCAAGTCAAGCCTTTGGAGAATAAAAGTCCTGGCCCACAGTTTAACTACAATCTCATGAAGAGATCCCAAACCAGAGTCACCAGCAAAGGTACTCCCAAATTCACTATTTGCAGAAAATATGATGTAATATATATTTACTGTTGTTTTTAAACCGAGTTTTTAAGTAAATTGTTACACAACAAAAGGTAATGAATATACCTAGAAAAACTAGCAAACTTTAAAGATATATTTTTAAAATCTCAAAGCCTACATATACAAAAAAATCAAATAACCTACAAGGGCAAAAGAATCAGACTGGTGACCAGAATTCTCAAAAACAACATACAAGGCAAAGCAACAAGGAATGAGATTTTCAAAAACTCAATAAAACTGTAAACCAAGGATTTTATATTCAGCCAAGCTGTACTTCAAACATTAAGGTTATAGAAAAACAGTTTAACATATATGAACTTAGAGAATTCTGTACAATAAGTCCTCCTCACGGAATCTACTAGAGGACAGGTTTCATCCAATTAAAAGATGATCAGAAATACTTCACCAATGAGACTGATGATATGAACTTTAATAAGTAAAAATGTAGATTACATTACCCTTCCATTGCCAACCTCCAAAACAGGTGGGAACATGGGTGGAAAATTGGTGTACAAATGTTATATGATGAGACAAAGTAGAAAAAAATGCACTTTAAAAATGAGAAGGGAGGGGGGAAAGTAAAACAAGCCAATGATTTTTTTTCAGGCAGTAGATCAGAGTTATATTATAGAATATCACTGAATTCTTGACAAACCAAATAATGAAAAGTAAAAAGATAACTACTGTTATGTATATGTATAATTTTGAAAATATAACAGCAAAGCATGCCCAACAGGTAGAGAAAGAAGCAGAGCAAACAGCACATAATAATAAAATAATTTAAAAGAATTAAGACCAAACATATCAGTCATGTCAATAAATATAAAAAGGAGTAAATTATCTATTAAAATAAAAAGATTTTCAATCTGATTCAAAAGCAAAGCTCAACTACAACTCAGTATGGTACACAAAAAGCATATCAAAAACAAAGTGATTCCAAAAGGCTCCAAATAAAGAGACAAAGAAACTCCCAGGTGAAGGGAAACAAGAAGAAAGAGACATATTACAAAATCATAAAAAATACAATTCAAGCCAAAAAACATTAAATGTGACAAAGGGTATTATTAATGCTTAAAACCACAATCACAATAAAGAAAACAGTTATGAATAAGTACACACCAAATAACAACCATTTTTATAAAGCACATACTACAGGAAGTACAAGGAAACAAAGAGAGAAGCACACTAACAATAGTAGACTTCAACAAAGCACTCTCACTAAACGACAGGTGAAGTACATCTGTGTAAGTAAGAAAAAAATCCTAATGGACATGACCAAAAAGGTAAACTTTATATAAATATATTTCAATTCTTATACTTTTATAATATAAAATACATCTCATCTATACTGATAATATATTAGGTCACAAAGAAAACATTAGTGAGTTCCATAAAGTAGAAATGTTACAAACAACACTTTCAGATTGCAATGCAATAAAACCAGAAATTATTAACAAAATAAAAACAAAAAGCACTTCCACCTGGACATTTTTTAAAAAACCTCTTATTGAACAACACTAGGCAAAAGAGAAAACAAGCCAATTACATCATTTCCTTTTTCTTTCTTTCTTTTTTTTTTTTTTTTTGTGGTAGAGATAGGGTCTCACTATCACCATCTTGTTGCCAAAGCTAGTCTTAACAGTGTGACTATTTTTAAAAGTTATTTTGGTGAGGGACCAAATTGGTTCCTATCACTCCATCTTAGTTGGAAGCAGAAGTCTCTCAGCCATTCTGTCTTCCTGGCTGCAAGCAATCCTCCTGCCTCCGCCTCCCAAAGTATTGAGATTACAAGCATAAGCCACTACACCAGGCCTAACTCCATAATTTGTAAAAAAATAAACTCTTCCATAGCAGAATGTATGAGTTACATTTATAGCAGCGATCATAAGACAGTTCATAGCACTAAAATCACACTATTAAATTAAATTTGCATCATATTATTTATCAGTAAAAAGAAAATACTTCAATTAAGTGAATTAAATTCCCATTTGGGGGGGGACTTTAAAAAAGCACAACAAAGTAAAACAAAAGATAGGACAAAGAAGGAAATAATAAAGGAAGGAATAAGTATTTTTTTTTAAGTAGACCTATCTAATAAAACAAACTCCTGGATTTTTTTTTAATTTACAAAACAAACAAATCATTAACTAACTTGATCAAGAAAAAAATAAGGAAAGTAGAAATTTACAAAATAAGTAATAAGAGGGGGAATAGTCAATAAAAGAATGAGACATTTAAAATTCCTAAGAGATTAAGACATCTATGAAAATATCTTTGAAACTTGGATGAAATGAGTAATTTCCTAGGGATGTATAGATTAACAAAACTAAAGATAGAAAGCTTAAAGAAAGCATTTCTGGAAACATAAAATAGAGAAAGTACTCAGGGAACTAACTCCACAAAATGGTACCAGTCCAACATGGATCCACAAGGTAATCATATCAAACCTTCAACCACAGTCCCAAGATTCTATTAATTGTTACAGAGCATTGAAAATGAAAACGTGTTGGTATTGTGAACTGGACTGGATAAAAAAAAAATTTGGTACATATACACAATGGAATATTATGCTGCCATAAAAAAGGACAAACATATGGACTTTGCAGCAACTTGGATGGATTTGGAGTCGATCGTACTCAGTGATCTGTCACAGAAACATAGAACAGAGTACCATATGTTCTCACTCATAAGCAAAACTTGAACAATTATAATACTATAAGAAAGGGATTGGCAGTAGTGGGAAACTGTCAGGGGAAGGGGGTAGGACTGGCAGTTGAGGAAACTGCTAAGGGAGAGAGGGGCATACCTCATCAACAAGGGTACCTGCATAATCAAAGTTTGTATACCTACCCCTGAATTGTACCCCATATCCTTATAATTTAAAAAACTAAAAAAAAAAAGAAAGAAAATGAAAACAAATGTCCTTAATTCTTGTTTATGATTCCAAAACCTGAATAAAGATAGTACAAAACCTGAATAAAGATTGTGCCCAGGCATAGTGGCTCATACCTGTAATCCAAGCACTTTGGGAGACCAATGTGGGAGGACCACTTGTCAAGATCAGCCTGGGAAACACAGTGAGAATCCATTTTTATTAATAATAATAATAATAGTAATAATAAGGTTGGGCACGGTGGCTCATATCTGTAATCGCAGCACTTTGGGAGACAGAGGCAAGAGGATTGCCTGAGCCCAAGGGTTCAAGACCAGCCTGGGCAACATAGAAAGACCTCATCTCTACAATAAATCAAAAATTAGCTGGGCATGGTGGCATGCCCCTGTGGCTCCAGCTACTTGAAAGGCTGAGGAGGAAGGATCGCCTGAACTCAGCAAGTCAAGGTTGCGACGGCTGTGAGTGTGCCACCGCACTCCAGCCTGGGCGACAGAGTGAGACTCTGACTCAAAAAAATAAAAAGTAAAAATAAAAAGATATTGTCAAAATAAAACAAGAAAACTATTGATGAAATTATTTATAAATAGCAATGTAAAAGTATACTAAATTAAATGTTAGCAAACAGAATCCAACATGATGCAAAAAATAATATACCATGACCAACTGAGTGAGGTTTATTCTGGGGATGCAAGATTGATTTAATATTAGGAAATCTATTATTATTTTATGGGAATAGATGTAAGAGGAAAAATACAATCATGTATTGCTTAATGATAGGGATAAACTCTAAGAATTGCATCATTAGGCAATTTCATCAGGCATACACCACTGAGTGTAGTTGTGGAAACCTAGAGGATAGAGGTTACAACACATACCTAGGCTATATGGTATAGCCTATTGTCCCTGGGCTACAAACTTGTACAGGATGTTACTGTATAGAATACGGTAGGCAAATGTAACAAAATGGTAAGTATTTGTATGTCTAAATATAGAAAAGGTAATGTATTGCACTACAATGTTATGACGGCTAGGAAGTCATTGGGCAATAGGAATTTTCAGATCCATTATAATATTATGGGAACATGGTCATATATGCAGTCTGTTATTGACTGAAACATCAATATGCAGCACATTTTTTTACATGTGACTGTAATAATCACCATATTCTTCTCTTTTCTTTTAAGATAGGGTCACCCAGGCTGGAGTGCAGTGACCTGATCATACTTTTCTGCAGCCTGGGCGCAAGCAATATTTCCACCTCAGTCCCCTGAGTAACTAGGACTATGGGCACACACTACTATGCCTGGCTAATTTTAAAAATTTCTGTGTAGAGAGGGGTCTCATTATGTTGCTCAGCCTGGACTTGAACTCCTGGCCTTAAGCAATCCTCCTGGGCATCCCAAAGTGCTGAGATTACACGTGTGAGCCACAACACCCCACGTATCTCCGTAAATGTTTAAAAAGTCTTTGATAAGATTCAACGCCCATTCTTGATTTGAAAAATACATATATTCAAGAAAAATGCAATTACTGGACATTTTATGATACACACACACACACACACACACATACAGTCCTGAAGCCAGTATCTTACTGGATTACACCATAGGCATTTTTTCTAAACAAAGCAAAAATGCCCATTATCTATATTACTATTCAACTTTGCAGTACAGGAATTAGCTAGAAGCATAATTGATAAAGAAGGAGTAAAATATCTCTAGTTACAGATAATATGACAGTATACCTAGAAAATCCTGGAGAATGGAAGATAAAAGTAACTCATAATAAAAAGAATTCAGAAAGTAGCAGGATAAAAAAATACACAAAAATCAACTGCTTTCATAATAATCACGTAAAGAACAGTATAGAAGACAACCACTAATTTAAAAATAACAAAAAAATTAAATAGGAATAAATTTAACAAAAAAAATACAAAATCTATATGAAGAAAACTTTTTAAAACTCCTGAAAAACATAAAGACTAAATCAAATGAAAGGTACCACCTATTCTTATACAGGTTGACTCAACATTATAAAGCTGTCAGTTTTCCCCACAAGTTAAATTCTAATCCATTCCAATAAAAATAGCAACTGCAAATTTCATATATGCAAACATGCAACAATTCCAGGAAAATACTGAAAAACTGAGGGAGAATGTTCCCTACCAGACATTAAAACATACTATAATACCTTTATAATTAAGAATATGATACTGGTTCATGAATTAACAAAAAAGAATAGTAGAATAGAATAGAGAGCCCAGAAAGAAACCTAAGTACATCCAGACATTTAGTATATGAAGAAGGTGGCATCTCAAACCACCAGGACAAAGACAAACTTTGTAATAAACAGGAACCACTGGAAAAAAAGATAAAATTATACCTAGACCACACCATACACAAAATTAAATTCTAAATGGATCAGGAATCTAAATGAGAACTTACAAAAAATAGAAGAAAGCATTTGTGAATTCCTCCTTAACCTCAGTATAGGTAAAGGCTTTCCAACTATGACACTCCAGAGGAAATAAATAAATAAAAATTGATTTTAAAAAGTATATTTATAGGAAAATAAAATTTTTGCCTGACAAAACATGATAATAAAAGTCAAAAGGCAGCCAACAAATTGTAAGAAAACACCTGCTATATATGTTTGTGTGTGTGCATACACATATATAGACATATATTTACATACATATATGTATAAAACGAAGGGGTAAGAATCCTAATTAACTTTAAAAAGAAAAAGTTATTTAAAAAGGATAGAAAAAAAGATCAAAATTCAATAGAAATATAAGGAAAAGACCTATCTAGATAATTCACATAGATATAAAAGTGATCATGAAACATATGAAAGGATATTCATCAATACTCACATTTAGAGAAATATAAATTAAAACCATACTGAGATACAATTTCTCACCTATAAAACTGGTAAAAATGAAAAATTCTAACAGTGGATTCTGTTGTCAAGGCTGTAAAGTAATTGGTCTTCTACATTTGCTGGAGAAAATGCAACTTGGTATGAGACTTCTAAACAGCAAATTTGAAATACCTAACAAAACTACAAATGCATTTACCCTTTGAAACTCCATCTAGGAATCTACCCTGAAATAATACTCCAAGAATATGAAAATGCACATGTACTAGGTAATGCACTGTAGATTGTTGGCAGAGGCAAAATACTGGAGACAATCTGAACGCCGGCTGTCTTCTGGCTTTTATGCACTAAGCACTAAAAAGAAAGGGTAGCTAGGCGGTCAGATATACCAGTTTCTGTCCAGAAAATTAGCGTTAATACAAAACTATAGTGTATAATGTACACATCTACTCAAATTCAATTGTTCCACAGTCACAAGTGTCCATTTTCTAATCTAATCTAGAATCAGGTGGTACATCTAGTTGTTTTATCTCTTTAGTCTTCTTTAATTAGAAACAGCTCTTAGTCTTTGTTTTTCATGACCTGGGTATTTTTGAAGAGTACTGGACAATTATTTTGTAGAACGTATCCCAATTTAGGTCAGTTTGATATTTACTTATGATTAAATTCATGTTAGGCATTTTTTATAAGAATACCACAGGAGCTGGGCTCATGCCTGTATTCCCAGCACTTTGGGAGTCTGCAGAGGCAAGAGGATTGCCTGAGCCCAGGGGTCCAAGGTAACTTGGTGAGATCTCATCTCTACAATAAATCAAAAAATTAGCTGGCATGGTAGCGCGCACCTGTAGTTCCAGCTACTTGGAAGGTTGAGGTGGAAGGATAGCCTGAATCCAGCAGATCAAGGCTATGGTGGCCATGAGCATGCCACTGCACTCCAGCCTGGGAGACAGAGTGAGACTTCAACTCAAAAAACAAAAAAAGAATACCACAGGAGTATTGTATTAACATTGTGACTATAGTATTGTGTTCTTGAAAATCACTGAGACTAAATCTTAAATATTCTCACCACAAAAAATGGTTAAGTATGTAAGGTAATATATATGCTAATTAGCTCAACTTAGCCATTCCACAATGTATATTCTAAAATATTATGTTGGCTGGGCAGTGGCTCATGTCTGTAATCCCAGCACTTTGAGAGGCCAAGTCAAGACAATTGCTTGAGCCCAGGAGTTTGAGACCAGCCTCAGCAGCACAGCGAGACCTTGTCTTTACAAAAATCAAAAAATTAGCCAGGCATGGTGGCACACACCTGTAGTCCCAGCAACTCAGGAGGCTGAGGCTGAGGCAGAAGGATCGTCTGAGCTCAGGAGGTCGGGGCTGAGTTGAGTCATGACTGTGCACTCCAGCTTAGGCGACCGAGACTTTTTTTGAGATTCTTACTCAAAAAAAAAGAAAAAAAATGTTGTACATGATAAATGTACACAATTTTTACATGTCAATTTAAAAAATGAATAAGGTTTTCAAAAGGAAAAAATGCCCCAGCACTGATATTATATCCTTTCTAGTATATCACATGAGGAGGCACACAGTGTCAATTTCTCCTATTACTAGAATCACTAATTTTGTTCATTAAAGATTTGGGGCTTTCAGAAGAAGCATAGTCATGGCAGTAACAATTTTAGAGTAATATTAGTACAGAAGTGATCCCAACATGTGCTTACAAACAACAAACATGCTCTTCCAGTTAAACTTTGGAAAATGTTTACTGCCTTCCCTGGAAGGGTTATACAAATCATTTGCGGGATGTTGTTACTATATAGAGATACTCCCAGACTGATTTTGTTTGTTTGTTTTACCTCAGGAACTATCAGTACATATTTTTGAGCATGTATGTAAATATCCAAAGATTCTATGAAAATCAGAAGCTCTAGCAGTGATTAGCACTTTTGAAAGTAGATTTTAAATCTCTAGGCAGACTTCAGCCAAAGGCACATCCTAAAGTAGCAAAAGTACGAACACAGAGACCTAATTTTTAATCTTCTTTTCTTTTTTTTTTTTTTGAGTTGGAGTCTCACTCCGCCGCCTAGGCTGGAGTGCAGTGGTGTGCTTAACCTGCTGGGCTCAGGTGATCCTTTCATCTCGGTCTTCAAAGTAGATGGAACTACAGGCATGCACTATCACGCCCAGCTAATTTTTTGATTTATTGTAGAGGTAAGGTCTTGCCAAGTTGCCCAGGCTGTTCTTGAACTCCTGGGCCCAGGCAATCCTCTTCCTTGGCCTCCCAAAGTGTTGAGATTACAGGTTTGAGTCACCGCACCCAGCCGAGACCTAATTTTCAAACAGATTGGAGTGAATTGCGCTGAAAAGTTGAAGGCATTCCATCTATAATGTCTCCCTCAGTGTTTGTGTCCTAGCTAAAGAACTAGAGTAGACTGCTGAAACTGACAGCAATGAGAAATAACAGCATATCAGCCTGTAGATTGATACTCAGGAAAATGACAGGAAACCAAAGTCACAAATCATAAACATCATAGCAATGCATAACAAATTGGAAGTCTACACATTTCAATAGCTCCTGTAAGTACCACTACTATACAATAGCTATATTCCAAACAATGACCACAAAGTTATCAAGAAAAGGTTAAAATATATTCTGTTTCAAAAAGTATAAAATGAGCTGGGCATGGCGGCTCACAACTATAATCCCAGCACTTTGG
>CAUYQG010058846.1:0-41965 GCA_963574415.1 Tarsius wallacei | reverse complement strand
AATAGTGAGTTTAATGATATAACCAGGCAGATAGTGTAAGAACTGAAATGAATTATAGGACATTCAGCTGGTATCTGGAGAATTGTTTTTTATTGGGGAAAAACCTTCACACATTTTGGACACAGAGATGTTCTGTGTTGTATGTGAGAGAGGACAGAAAATTTTTGTTTCCTTCAGAATGGAAGACCACTTACTATTGTCCTACAAGTCACTGAGGCTCTGTGTAATTTATTAACTTAAAAAAAAAAAATACCCATTGTGTACAGGGGAACACAGCTAAAAAATAATCAAGACTACTCAACTGGAACTATGCAAGCCAAGAGATGATAGAACAATACTTCTATGTATTTCTATGTATAGAAAGGAAAGGGAGAAAGACTATCAACCTAGAATTCTATATCCAGTGAAAATATACTTCAAAAGTAAAGACAAAATAAAGAATTTTCAGACAAATAAAAGCTGAAAGAATTCATTATCGCTAGCAGACCTGCATTCTAAGAATTACTAAATAAGGTTCTTCTAGCTGAAGAAAAATATTGAATGGAGCCCAAGCCTATACAAATGAATGAGGAGTCCCAGAAATACTAAATATCTTTGTATATTTTTTAAATGTATTTTCTAATTTTTAAAAATCTTATTTAAAAAGTAGTTGACTACTTAATGTAAAAATAACAATGGATTAAAGAATTTATAATGTATGTGTAAGTGAAATATGTGACAATAACAACACAAAGAATAGAAAGAGGGAAAGGAATTATATTGTAGTAAGATTCTTACATCATACATAAAGCAGTATCAGTGATTGACAGAACAAGGAGACCAAAAAAAATCTATAAAGACATTGAAGACTTGAACAGCATTATTAAGCAGCTTAACCAAATAGGCCTTTGTAGGACACTCTATCCAGCAAGAACAAAATGCATATAATTTTCTAAAGCACCTGGAATACTCACTAAGTCAACCATATTCCCAGTGTTGTGCTGGAACTGGCTTGCACCAGCTCACAAAATTGTGCACATTTCCTTCCAACATTGCTTTCAGTAACATCATGTTGACTTTGGACATGGTGCAAGTATCTACATCATGAAAACTGGCAAATGCTACAAATCAAGGCTTTTTCCCATCAAGAGCTGGCTTACCTGTATATTACTACATATTCTGGCATACTTGACATAAGATATTTGACAAAAACAGATATCAATAGGTTTAAAAGAATTGATATAGTACCATATATGTCCTCTGGCCACAATGGGACTAAATTTAAAATCAATAACAATAAGATATATACACAAGCCCAAAGTATTTAGAAATTAAATGAGGCATTTTAAAATAACCCATAACTCGAAGTATAAATTATAAGGGAAATTTTAAAAAATATTTTGAACTAAATGAAAACAAAAGCACAATGTATGAATTTTGCGAAATGAAGCAATACTAAGATGCAATGACAACTTTGTGTTGATGCCAGAAGGGAGAAAGTCCTGAAATCAATCATTTAAGGCCCTACTTGCTGAAAGAAGAAAAAGAAGGGCAAAATAAACCCAAATAAAGTAGAAGGAAGGAAATGGTAGAAAATAAGAGCTAAAACAATGAAAGGAAAACAAATAGAAAATGAGGGGAAATGAGTATAAAGGCTGGCTGTTTTACAAGGTCAAACAACTGGTACCCATTGACTATTGCTAAGCCTCTTTCTAGACTGATCAAGAAGCAAAGAAAGAAGATACAGTGTACCAATATCAGGAATAAAAGAGAAACATTACACTACGATCTTACTTTAATTTATTGGCTAATAAGGAAATGGTATGAACAATTTTATGTCATAAAGTCAACAACTTACAGAAAATGTACAAATTCTTTGAAAGGCGCAAACTCAAAGCTCACTCAAGAAGAAACAGAAAGCATAAATTTCTTCATATCTATTAAATAAATTGAATTCATAGTTATAAACCTTCTGAAAGGTACATACTACCAAAACTCACTCAGAAGAAATAGAAAGCATGAATAGCCCTATATCTACTAAATGAATTGAGCATGTAGTTATAAACCTTCCCACAAAGAAAGCACTAGCTTCCAGTAGTTTCACTGGCAAGTTCTATTTTTAAAAGTTAAGTAGAAAAAATACCTACCTATGAAATTCTTTCAGAAAACAGAAAAAGAAAATCCTGATGCTGATACCAAAGCCAGAAAAACATATTAAAATAGAAAACTACAAACCAATACCCTTCATGGGGCAAAAATACTACTAAAGTATAAGGAAATTGCATTCAACAATATAAAAAAGGATAATACACCATGATCCAGTAAAATTTATCCTAGGAATGAAAGCATTGGTACAATATTCAAATATGAGTGAAATGATATGATTATCTTAAGAGAATCAAAATAATAATAATGAAACAATTCAACAGTATTTGTGGTAAAAACTTGCAGCATAGTAAGAATTATATATATTTGCTTCCAGGCTGGTCATTGTAGTGAGGCCCAAGGTGTTGCTTACTTTCCTGAATAGACTCCTCTGCCTAGGACGTCAACTGGACTGTAGCCAGCAGTTCAAAGTCAGCGTTAAAGAAAAGAGGGCAGCCCTGACCTTTAAAGGGACCATTTTCTAAGTAAAGTTGAGTCTTGGAGCAACTCGGAAGTGGCTCAAACGTGGTGGTTTCTCTCGCCCATGGTGGCTCTGGCATGTCTCTCTTTCCTTCTTCTTTTCTTTCTCTAATAAACTTTGTTTTAAAACTTAAAAAAAAAAAAAGGTGGCCCAAATTTCCTAACCTGAGGCCCCAGGAAGGGCAGCTGACTGGGAGTGCCAAAGCTCTTCCTATGGAGATTCTGGAGTTTTCACTGCACTTTGGAAACTGTTGACTGAGTTACAGAGCCTCAGAGTGTGGCAGATCTTAGAAATCTGGAACAATCCTGTTCCTCATGTATAGGCAAAGAAACTGAGGTCCAGAGATACTTCCAAGGTCACCCAACAACTTAAAGGCCAGGTAGGAACTACAACCAGAGTTCCTGACCACCGTGCTAAGCTTATAGAAAAGTAGCTACTTACCAACCAACAAAAGCCGACAAATCCTAGCATCACTCTGGGTTTTCTTTTTTATTATGAATATTTTCAAACTTACTGACAGGTAGAAATAGTATAATTAACACCCATATATCTGTCTCCTAGATTTAACAACTGCTAACATTTTGTGCTATTTGTTTCATCTTTTTTTTTTCTGAAATATTTTAAAGCAAATTGCAAACATCATGACATTTCACACCTACATTTTTTCAGAATACATTTCTTAAAAAGTGACAGCATATTCCTGTGTGCTTTCCATGTCCCTAAGGTACCTACCCAAAGTAACAGCCCTTCCTGAATATCAGAAGCCCAGCCTCGGTTTGTGGCAGAGGCTGCTGGCGTCCCTCCTGTCCCTCCTGGCCCTCGCTGTAGGAAGCACTCATACACACCCCAACACCCACGCACCGGTGCTTCCTTCCTCAAGCACCTGCATGTCTGACTGCAGACAAACAAGCACTGTGCCATCCTCTTGTCCCCTTAGTAGTACCAGGCCGTTAAATCCCAGGAACAACCTTCAATCGATGGGGGACAGAAGCTGACCGAAAATACCCAAGCTACCTGGCCCCTTGACCCTTCTGAGTGTGCTCTACACAATCACCAAGAGGGGCCCCCGCTGCAGCCGAGCCTGAGGCCCACAGAGGAAACCCACTTACTATTCCATCCTGTAATGGCTTTCTTCCCTTCCCTGTTTCACTTGGTAATTCTTAGTGCTCTTCCTGGGATGATCTCCCAAGTAAACAACCTAAGTCCCAATTCTTGCCTCAGCTTTAAAGGGACTCCAAAATAAGATTGTGTTCAAATGTTTTTAATCGTCTCATCATCACATGTTTTAAATAGGCCTAAACAAGACGTTCCGTGGGGAGGCATCAAGGGAGATGAGAAGGCACCTTCAGTTCTCCCGGTGGGCCTGGGCTTCTCTTGCTTTTTGCCCAGTTTCTTGAGAATAAAAACACAGCATATGAATTTTGTGAAAGGAAGGTAAAGCAACACTAAGATGTAATGACAACTTTGTGTTGATATCAGAAAGGAAAAATTCCTAAAGTCAATCATTTAAGGCCCCACTTGCTGAAAGAAGAAAAACAAGGGTAAAATAAACCCAAAGAAAGTAAAAGGAAGAAAATAGTAAAAACAAGAGCATAAACAGTGAAATAGAAAACAAACAATGGGGGTGGGGGAATGAGTATAAAGGCTGGCTGTTTTACAAGGTCAAACAACTGGTACCCTCTTCCTAGAGGAGCCACCCCTGCCTGACTCTCAGCTTCTGACCTGGTGCAGGCAAGTGAACCAGTCCTGGACAGTCAGTGTCTCCCACCCCTTGGCCATGGGCGCTTGTTCAGGGCTGGGCACGTGACTTTTGTGGCCAAGGAGAGCAGCACCAGGATTTGGCTGGAACTGTAAGAAGAGAAGGTTTGTTTCCTATTGGGGCTGCTCATTCAGCAGGATATAAGCCTAGAGCTGTGGGGGCCATTTGTGCCACCATGTAAGGACAGCCAGCCCAAGGATGTAGTCAACAGAGAGGATCTCTGAGAGACAGAACTAATAATTCCTCCTAGCACCTGGGTTCAGCCATGTTTAAAGACTTTTTATCATGAGTTGATACACTGCCTTTTGGCTTAATCAGGCTGAGTTAGGATACTCTCACGCTCAGACAAAAAGGGTGTGCTGGCTAAATCAACGAGTTCTCTCTTGGCTGGGAAACCCTGCTTTGCCAGCTCAGTGGCTGTGCCCATGTGGTGCTGCACTACACACCAAGGTGGCAGAGAAGCCCCCTTGAATAGCCACAGGACTCAAAGGGCCCGGTCAAATCCACTCCATCACCATCTCTTGCCTCCTTCCAACTCATCATCCACACTGTGCTTTATAGGAAAGCACAACCTTGACACTGGAGGGTGTTAGTCATTATTTCAACAATTAAGAATTCCCTGAAGGCCCATAAGACATAGTAGCTTACACAACACCAAGGCTCAAATTTGAGTTAAATGCAATAGGAAACTGGGAACAGGGTCAAGTCACTTCTCTGGTGAGTGAGTCTAGCTAATTACCCAGAATTCTCCTCTCTTGAGGGGAAAATAACACACTGTGAGTGATGCCTACCACTTGGAAATTCATGGCAGTCTTGAGACAGTCCTCTTGGGGGTGGGTTTTCTCTGATAGAAACAGTAGATACTGATGGTTGAGCACATACCAGGCATTGTACTGGAGTTCCATATACATGCCACACATGTCTCCTCAAGATGATCCTGAGAGAAGGACATCATTCTTATATAACTGTTGAGGAAACCAAGGCCCAGAGATGTAAGTGACTTCCCGAGGTCACGAAACATTGGCAAGAGAGCTGGTGTTCAGTTCTAGATCTAGAAAACAAGTTCTTCTTGTAGCATTCCTGTCTTTTCTCACTAACATCAGTAGGGCTTCAATAAATATGTATGGGACGGTGAACAGAATCTAAACTGTCCAAATGGCTATTGAACTGGAAGGCAAGAATATGGTCTGTATACACGCATGCAGTATGTTGAGAGAAGTGGGGCTTCCTAAATGGGGCAGGACTCTTTCCAGTAAGTAGGGAGTGGGCTCTGACTAGTCCTACTTTTCTAACAAGAATCTGAGGTGATTCTTGAGATTAAGCATTGTTGTGTTGGCAGCTGTGCCACAGAGACCCAGGAAAGACAGATAATGGCCATGGCACTTGTCTTAGGCTGAAGTGGAGCGAGCAGAAACACCTAGATACAGAAGGAGGGCAGCCTGCTATGTCCTCGATTAGGGTAAGGAGAGGCAGGTGAAGGGGGGAGGCAGAACAGGTGAAGGGATTTTACTCTTGCCCATAAGCAGCTAACAGAGTGTTTTCTTGTTCCTCAAGCCAGTAGTGACAGAGTGTTTCTCTGTGCCAAGACTGCTGCTGGGAGCCTAGGTGTGTGCCATCGTGTAGGTTACACTATTTGGGGAAGGAAGACATTCGTGTCTTTTATAATAATTTCACTTCTTTGACCTATCACTGATGCTGGGTTGATAAGTACAGCTTTCAAGACATCAGCTCAAAGCTCAGATAGGAGCATGTGCCCAGGGATGCCTCAAACTTCTTCTGTCCACGTCCATACTGCCCTGTCAGGTCAGGGGGCCTGACATGTGTCCATCACGTGTGTATGACAACCCCAGAGCCATTGAGGGCCCTGGGAGAGCCCTCTGCCAGGCGGGTCAAAACAGCCTCTACCTGGACATAGGGAAGGGTGTAGACCTCTATTTCCACATCTCAAAATGGGAATCATCAGTGTTTTTTCTCATGATGCTAAATGGATATAAATAATGCATATAAAGTGCCTGATTTCACACTTCAAAATGTTAGCTAATATGATATCTGTTCTTAGTATTCTCACCCTCATCTGAATGCAGATTCTACCTGCAAAAATTCATTCATTTTTTTTTTTTTTTTTGCCTGACTCAGAGCACATAATTATATAGTGCCAAGGCTTGAGAGGAGTCTTCTAAACATACCCTATCCAGGCAAACCCCTCTACGCCACAGAAGAAAAAAAAGAGAAACCCAGTGAGACTCAAAACACACAAGGAGGTCACAGAGGAGTTAGTCCAGAGCCAAGAAAAGCCCCAGTCTACCCAGCCCCTGGGTCACCCCAACCCCAGTGGCAATCAGCAGTTTCTCATAGTGCAGACATGGTAATAAGTCCAACAAGAATTTCGGTGTATTTAAAAAAAAAAAAGATTGATTTTGATGTTTTGAGGCTTCGTGAAACTAGCAATTTTAATCAATTTTTCAAAATTGCTAATTTCATCCATCCAAGAAACTCACACACAAACAGAAGGGCTGATTGAAATTTAAATGGCGGCTGGCTTGTTAGCTGCAGGCACCAGGCTGGGTATTTTCATATGCAAGTCTGCAACTGTGTCCCGGCCTGGCAGCAAGTGGAAGCAATCTCCACGAGACACTCGAAGGCATTAAGAATTCAGGCAGCCAAAATGAGAAGCAACAACACGAAATGATAAAACAAAGACAGATCATTATTAGCGCCAACAGAATGTGTTCCAGTGTCCTCAGATCTCATTTAGAGCCCTGCCCGTTGTCTATTGAAACTGTAATTAGGCTGATAGGAACCAGAGGATTAAAGTAACTTTCTCCCCCGAATTGTGGGGATTTCAAATGAGCGAGATGGGGAGGAGATAAACCTGAGAAAGATTTTAATATTCTGAGCCGCAGCTCCTGGGACAGCGCAGGCTGACAAACAATGGCTGGTTCCCGCCGAGACAACCCCGGGAGGGATGTGACATATTACTGCCTGCCCCACCTCGGGAATGGGGATGGCGAGTCCGCCCTCCCACACAGCCAAACCTGCGCCTTTGTCCTTGATACTTCCCCTGCCTTGACCCCTCACCAACCCGTCTGTCGCCCTCTCACTTCTCACAACCTCTGCTGAGACAGGCCTCACCCCAATACACCTGTCCTGCCCCAGTTGTTGGAACTGACATCTAACTAAAGACACTAGAGGCTGAAAGAGGGGAGCCTGGGATTGGGATTGGGATCCAGGCTCCCCTGTTTCAGCCTCTAGTGTCTTTAGTTAGATGTCAGTTTCCTCGCCTACATCCGGTTCCTCAAGGCCATGAGGTGACCTTTCCAGCTGACCTTGTCCCTTCTCTCTTTACACCCTGACCCACTTCCTCACCTGGAGAATAAAGACACATCCACAGCAAAGCATTGAAGGCTTTTCCCCATCTGTCCTCATGCTGCCTCTCTAGCCCCTCCAGTTCTGCTCTGGTCACATGGGACCACTTGTCCACCCTAAATGTCCTGCAGGTGTCACCCTCTGGCTGGTGCACATAGTGCCCTCTGGGCCTAAAACACCTTGCCACTCCCTTATGTGGCCACATTCCACTGTCCTTTAAAGTCTTCCATACTCCTTTCTTGGCAAAATCTTGGCTGGAGCCTCTGCCAGAGTCCATCATTCTGTCCTCGAGACGACCCTGTTTAAATATATGTCCTATTAACCCTCTCCCAAGCTGTGACCCTCCATGTTGGTGACCACGTGGTGGACCTTTATGGGACTAATAAGCTCTGCAAGGGGAGGCACAGGACCATGCTCATCCTCACATTGGTGGAACCCAGTGCTTGGGCAGAAACATGGAATTAAAGCTCACATCTATACTGATCAGCCTGGACATGTTATTTGGGAGTCCAAGGTAGCCTGGGGACTCCTACTGCCTCTCCCTCTATCTGCTTTTCTGGCGATCTCACCAACCTGGATAGGGTTTCCCATGTGTGTGTGTGAGTGTGCATGAGTATGTGCGTGTGTGTGTACCTGAGATGTGTGCACACACATGAACACTGTAAATCCCAATGAGCTGGGCAGAGAGTCCTCATTTCCTGGGTGGGGTATTGACATAAGGGGAGAAAGAGTGGTCACCCATCAGGGACTAACGGGGCAAGCCAGCATTCGAATTTCCCACAATTACTTGCACAAAATGTAATATTGCCTCATTCAGTCCCTCATGCCTCAAGTCCTCAAATGCCTCAAGAACTGATTCGAAAGTGGTAGGAAAGCAGTATTCCGTGGTCGTTCACCAACTGTCCACTAAAGAATTGGGAAGTGGTCATCAAGGTTCCAAACATTGGGTTTTTAATCTTCCTGGGCCTCGGTTTCCTCACCTGTGAAATGAGAGACTCTTGAATGGCTGAGGGCCTGTGCTGCTCTGATAGTGTGACCCTAATAAATGCCCCTTCACGGAGTGACTGCCACATCCCCACACCTAGGCCAGCAAGGCAAGACTTAAACTTGGGATAGGTTTTGTGGCTGAAAATGGGAAACTTGGCCTTGAGGAAGGCTCAAGCGGGACATGAATGAATGGCTTCCATATCCCTGCATTGGGCTCAAAGGGCCGTGGGAGGGGCCTGAAAGGGAGCTTTATCCCCACTTGACTCTGGTGGAAACCAAAATCTAGAGGGGTAAAAACACAGAGCAGTTCATCTCTAGAGATCCTCAGCTAGGCACCAGGCCCTCCCCCTGCCCTCTTTTGCTTTTGTTTTTCTGCACAAAACAGCCCATTGTCTCTGAGAGTGCTGGGAGATGGCAGAAAGCCGCTGAGAACTCCTGGCTCGCTTTCCTGTCCTCTCTTTAAAAAGGTACAGTTCAGAGAAAGAGCTGTGCAAATGAGGGTTTTCTATCTATGTGCATTGTCTATTGTGTATGTGGGTGAGCGTGTGTGTGTGTGTGTGTGTGTGTGTGTGTGTGTGTGCAATTCCATGTGGACTGTGTATCTAGAGTGAGTAAAGTCACATGGGTTTGTGTGTGTGTGTGTGTGTGTGTACGCAAGCAGGTGGATGTGGGTGTGTCATATGTGAGCATCGTCGTGACCATGTGTTCACACATGAAGTGAGGATGTGTGTAGATAGATGTGTATAGAAGTGAGGATGTGTAGATAGGTGTGTGGGGTTCTAGGGTGTACCCAAGTAGGTGTACGTGTTTGCGTTGTATGTGTTGCCTCTGCACACTGTGTTTGGGACTGGGGCGAGAAAGAAGCCACAAAATACACATCCTAGGATGAAAACCACAGCTTGGTCCCAATGACAAGAGTGAATGTTTTGTCCCCAAACCTCTTGCATATAAAATCATTCTCATTTAGGCTACCTTCTGCTTCTCACATGACCCCAGAGATCAGACAAGGAACACGCAGATAATGTCACACGCTGCCTCCCACACCCCAGATGGGTTCACTGGACTCAGAGCACCAGCAAACTGCTATCATTTCCTTAGAGGTGTATCAGCGTTGGATTTGCCCAGAGTCAGGCCGACTTGGATGCAGATTCTTGGTCTATGGACTGAGTGGACAGTGCCTATCTGGCAGGGTTGTCATGAGGATGAAGGGAAATAGCCCAAAGCCAGCACCTGGTGCATAGTAGGTGCTTAGCCCTCGTCAGCTGTGCCTCATCCCATAGGACAGCTAAGAAGACTGGGCTTTGGCTGCCAGATGCAATTAATGCCGGTTCCTCTGGTGCTGGACCAAACAGACTTTGGCAGGGTCACCCCGCCCCCACCCCCCGCCTGCAGCCCCTTGTTGTACATGCCCCATTAGCTGCACAGTGCCTCAAAGTACAACAGAAATGTTTCCTATGCCGTTTCCTCTGCTAAATGCCTCTGTGACAGCTTCTTGGCAGGAGCAGAGTGCCAAGGTTAACATATGTTAAGAATATGTGCTGCAGGCATCCCACCTCAACATGGAGGCAAGAGGGGACCTTGTCTCATCATGGCCTTTCCTATGCCCACAGCCCAGGCCGCTGGCTTCCCAGGGTCCCATCCAGCTTCACCCAGGAGTCACTAAGGACTCTTAGCCCAGGCATGTCCGGGTGGACACCTATCTGTTCAGGACACCTTCTAATGCATCCCTGCCCAGTGGCCTCCACTAACACACCCTGCCCACAGGGACTCCCCCACCCCCTCTCTCCTCCTTCTCACACGGGGGAAGTCAGTAACTTCTCCCATATGCTCCCTGGGCCAGGCTCTGAGCAAGCACTGGGAATGAGATTGTGAAAAAGACAGAGCCACGCCCCAGAAGGATTGACAGACGAGTGTGAAGTTCTGATTCATATTTTAGTGAGGGCAGAGGTCGCCTGTTCCCTCGTGGTTCAAGACCCACCTTGCCAGCCTGTTCCCCAATCCAAGGAAAGGCAATGGTCAGACATATGGGGGCCACAGTCTACTGCTTTGTGGTGGTGATAAGGGCCTCTCCCTGCTGCACCACAATTTTACCCTTTGCTTCCAATATCTCGGAGCTAGAGGGAATGGGGCATCATTTCCCATCTCCTGGGAAACATGCTGGCCTTTCTAGAAGGGCAAAGCTAGTGGGGGGTGGGGCGGGGATCCAGGTCCCCTGGAATGCTGACACCACTTGGTCGTTTTGCAGATGTGGAACTCATGGCTTTGAAAGGACACATGATAATTCTAAAGTCACACAGCTAAAGGGATCCTAGTCCTGGTTTTGCATCTAAGTCAGCATGCTACAGGGTTCCAGGGTTTGGTCAGTGAGGTCAGGATGGATGGCAGCCTATCTAGGAGATCAAGTCCAAGAGTAGTCTTCACTGGACATGCTGCTGCTGAGAGCATCCTCTTAAGTTGTTCCATTTGTGAGTTCCACATGCCAGCTACCACCCCATGAAATTTATCATTTAGATGAAAAATCCCCATTTTATGAATTCTCATCGAGTGACCAGTCTGTTCTCACAGCTGTCAAGCATAGGGACATAGAGGGGGGACAAAATCCCCAAATCTCAGAGACTTAACACGATGGTGTTTGTTTCTTCTTCATATTACATGTCTAATGCAGGGCAGTGGGAAGCTCTGATCCACACAGTCACTCAGGGCACCAGGCTGAAAGAGGATCTATCATCTTACAGCTGCACCATCTGGATCACATGGCATCTGTGGTTTCTGTGGCAGGAAAGAAAGGAATAAAAGGGGACGACTGCCAACTCTTCACTGTCTCAGCCAGGAAGTGACACATGCCACTTCTGCTATAGCCTAGAGCTGGTCACAAGGCCCCACCTTCCAGCAAGGGAGGCTGGAAGCATGATGCACATGGGAGGTTCATTTCATGCTCACTGTCTCTGACACAGACATTATGGTTCCAGTCCTCCAGGGACTTACAGATTAGCCAGAGAGAGAAAAAAGCAGACCACTAAGTAAGAGGAACTTGTCCATGTGGGCTTGTGTGACACTGGTGGCCAGAGTTAGAGGTCAGAGCAGGGAGAGGTCCATGAGGAAGGTAAAGGTAGTCAAGAAAGACTGTCTGTAGGAGGTCAGCCCAGGAAGAAATATTCATCAACACCAAAGAAGGAACAGATAGAATCTGTCTGACTAGTCTCAGAAGAGAGAAGATGGAGGCCAAGGGGAGAAAAAATTTGGCAGGTCCATGAGGCCAGAGATTGAGGCTTTTGGAAGACGGCCTGGGGAGGTGGGCTGAGGAGAGTGGGCAGTTAGGATTACATAGGTATTTGAGGAAAGCGAGGCCTGTGGCACCCCCGCAAAGAACTGGGGAAGGATCGGAAGGAGAGACACATTGAGGGTCTCTCCTGGGAGTCCTGGAGAAAGAAGATGAAGGCAGAGAGGATGGCACTGAGCTGGTCAGACAAGAGAGATGCTCTGAAGGGAGTCAGCTAGTCCTGAGGATAGTCAGCCATCTAGTGAGGAAATGCCTCTGAGCCCATCAAATCTTGACCTCCAGCCCACAGAAGAGCTTCCAGAAAGCAGCAGTGAGAATGTCCGCTCGACAACCACCCTGAAAATGAGATGATTTGATTTCAGGAGGTAAAGCACATCTTGAAGTTAAATTCTTGGCTCTACTTTGAAGTCCTCAAGTAGTTTAAAATCGCTGGCTCATCCTTAATGGACAAATTCGGGCACTCCCTTCCCCTCCCAGTCATTCGAGAGGTGTAAGGACACACTCAGTCTCCCTTTTGATGGCACACTTCTCCCATGCACCGAGGAACAGATTGCACGGGGCTTGTGGGGTGGGGGAGAATGCCCGTGGATCTGGATTCTAGAAGGCAGAAGAGAGCAGGCCCACCTCCTCTGCAGAAGGTTCTCTTTCTCCTCAAGTTGGTTTCTATTCTGGTGCCAGTGACCCTCCTGAGTCAAGTCCTGGACTATGTCCTGAGGAGTGTGGAAAAGTGGAGGGGGCATGGTGGTGCCATGATCAGCAATGCACTTGGGGACAGAGGTTCCCTTGGAAGGTCCTTGGTGTGAGCTGAGTGGTCTGTTTGGCTGATTAGTATCACATGCTGGATGCTGTGGGGCAAATTCCAGCTGACAAGTGAGCTCATGGGATCTACCAAAAACCAAATTTTCCAGCAGTTAAATTTATTCACCAGTGAAATGAACCACTGTAGGAAAAGGACTGAGTCTCTATCACTGGTAAGCCCAGACAACCATCAGTTACCCAGAAGATACAGAGAGAGGTCAGACGGGATCACATCTAAAGCCCTGGCAGTTCTGATATGCTGCGTTACTCATGCATATTGCCAGCTGCCAGGAAAGTCTGCACTTTGTAGTAAGGTAACTGTCATGTGTTGGTTTGCTCAGGACATTCCCAGTTGTAACACTGAAAGTCCCATGTTCCAGAAAACCCCTCAGCCCCAGGCACACTGAGACAATTGGTCACCCTACTTTTTAAAAAATATTCTGCATTACATCCAGAAAAGTCACCCTTTACTTTGTAGGCCTCATAGGTGACAACCTCATAACTCACATATAATCCTTTGAGACTGAGTAATTCAGTGGTTCATGGATGTGACACACCATGTGTCACTATTATTCGTTAAGAATAATAAGTTTTGTTTAAAAAAAAGAATCTAGCCTCTAGGAAGTATTTTTAATAAGAGTGGATTCAAGTTTGTCCACATACGAATACTGTTCTGACCTACAAGCATTTTAATATACTTTTTGGTAGGGGGCAGACAGAGGCAAAACTGTAGTTAGCATGCCAGGAGATGCCACTACCAGCAGCTGTGATGAGCACCCAGTCCTGATGAGTCAATGGTGCATTACCAGAGAGTGTTACTACCTTGAAACACATTGAATCTTAGTTAGCAAGGAGAAAAGCACCACCCATGAAGGACTCTTGCCAAAAGAACTGAGCCTGAATCCAAGCCTTTAGATCTAACACTTAGTGTAAGGAAATACCAAGGCTAGAGAAACAGCTCAACACCACCACAAGAACGAAGTCAACCAAATCCCAAATGGGTGACACTCTGTGGAACAACTGACCCATATGCTTCATCAAGTTGAAAGCATGGGAAACAAAGGGAGTAGGGAAAGGCTGTCCTATTCAGAGCGGCACAAATCAAACACAGAGAGGGCTGGACTTAATTCAAACAAAGCCATTGGGCGGGGTGGGGAAAAGAGAGATTTTGTCTGGGGCAGCAGGAAAATTTGATTATGGACCATGCATTAGAGTACTCTACTGAGTCTACTCAGTGCCCTCTGAATTATGAGATTTTTCCAGCCTGGCTGGTAGGAACAGAAAGTATTCCCACCCTTGTGTGTACTCCAAGCTCTGTCCTCTCAAATCCTTTTGGATGATCTTTTTTCCCCGGGCCTCAGGTACTCAGGTAACCTCCTCACATGTGTGTGCTGATCAGAAATCTGCAGACCTCTGGGGGGGTGTGTGTGTGTGTGTGTCTGTCTGTCTCCTCCCTAGTATTCTATCCTGTGCACTGTTCTGTGAACTCTAGCCACCATGGTCTCCTTACACTGTCAGCTCTGTCTCATAGAGTCGGGGAGTCTGCCAGGCTCCACGTGGCTTCCCCGCTCTGTGCAGCAGCCTGAACTCTCTCCAGGCAGGTTCCCCGGGGCAGTCATAGGGCTCACCTCACTTGCTTCCTGTCTGTCGGAGGTCACATGACTTCATTTGCTGCCACCCACTGTCTTGAAAACGGTGGTTTCTTATATTGTGTCTATTTGTTGCTAATGTTGACGTTGCTTTAAGGAAGGGGGGTAGATGCACCCATTATTCCACGTTGGCCAAAAGCTAAGTCTTCCCAACAGTTTCAACAGTTGGACAGAGCAGGAATGCTGTGTCCACCTCATGGACAAGGACCCTGAAGCTCTGAGAAGCAGAAGAGCCTGCCTGTGGCATTAGCCCTGGGATGCAGTTCCAGGATCCTTTCACCAGAGCCAATTTCACAGGTGGGTTCCTGGAGAGGCATCATGCTCTGCAGGGGGCCTTCCCTGCTGGAAGGAGGCACGTTCCAGCACTTTCTACTAGGGTCTAAAGAGCTGGCACTAGCCTGTGCTATTTGTGAGTTTCCATCAGCAATTTTTTTCCCTGTTATCAACACTAAATAAAATAAACATTTTTCTGACTTGAGGTTTTTGGCTTTCACGGACTGTTTCCCATCTGTCTCTTTTCTCCTTTCCTCGGCCCCATTCCCTGACTATCATTCTCACCTCCTGCCTTCCCCCACACTGCAACCCCAGTCCCACTCACCCCAATACACACACACACACACACACACACACACACACACACATACACACACACACCCTGGACTGTGTTCTTTGTTTCGGGAAGCACTTGCAGTCTCCTTCCTGTCTTTTCATTTCTTGGCTTTCTTTGGCCCTTTTCTCCCATGTCACACTCTTTTCTGAGCATCTTCCTATTCTGGCATCGAGCACCAGAATTCTAATTCCATTCTGCTCTTGCTGTGTGACCTTGGATGAGGTGCAAAACCCTCTGAGCTCCTTTTTGTTTCTGAGTCATAGATCCACATCAGATATTATGGACAGGGGACTAGAGGTTTGTTCCAAAACCCCTTCCTGCTGACCAGAAGAGGTGGCATGGTGTGAGGCCAACCTGGGCTGGGAGTCCCAGGACCTGACTCCAGTCCCAGTGCTGCTGCTCTCAGGCTGTGTGCTCTGCACAAGTCACTAGACCTCTCTGAGCCTCCTGTTTCTTATCTATAAAGAGTAGACAATTGTCCCTGCATTGCTAGCATGATGGTTTGGGTTTGAAAGCTCGTTGTCTTTCCTCTCTGGGAAGGAATATTCACCAGGTCTTAACTGCACACAGACACATGTGACTTGGAGGGACTATATGGAGACACAGACCCTGGCCTATGACCTGGCTCATACCATCTCCTGACCCAATCTGCCTAACACGAAAAACAGTATATACACACAGTTCACAGCTATATAATTACTTTATCTTTCTGATCATAGAAGTAGCTCATGTTTACTTTAGGAAATTGGAAAGATATAGTGGAGTATATTAAGGAAAATAAAAATAGCCCATAATCCCTTCATCCAGAAATAGCCAATAAGCCAATTTTCTTTCTTTCAGTTTACATATAATGACACGCACAAGTAAACACTTTTTGAAATTATATACAGGAAGGGAAACACACGGTGGTGAGATTTTCATAAGTCATATAGGCATGTGTACAACAAATACAATTTTCATTATTTTCCTATCATTGAACTTCTTTTCTCTCTTGAATCCTATTCTCCCTGAAAGCAGGAACGTGAATCTAGTCAATCCCAGGTACATTAGTACCTTCAAGACTTTTCTTTGGTAAATGCAGATTACAACTCAGTCAATTCAAGGCTTTTCTCCCACCATCTGGCCTTTCCTAGAAGGCTGGTCCAGCTTGCTGGTAAGGCTGGGTGAGGGGCTTTGGCAGGGACAGGGAAAGGGTGTCTGGCCAGCTGCCCTTCACTGCTGCTTGGCTATGGTCACCCATGGGTCTGTCCATGTCCCCTCTGGCCCAGGCACCTCAGTCCACTCTGATTCACCCTATAGTATCCCTTCCTCATATCCACACAGGCCACAGCCTCTATGTGAAACCTTTCCACAAAAACACACTCTGTTCAAGGGAACCAGAAAACTGAGCTGTCCTGGGGTGTCACACAGGGTGGTGGGAGAGGCCGCAGAGCTGGGATACTCAGAACGAGGAAAATCTACTGGTTCCTACTCTCCAAGGCCCTTTTCTCCCTTGGTGCTGTTATTGACACACCTATGTCTTACCTAGCTCCCTCTGCCCCCAACTATCTACTGCTTATAATAACAAACATTTACCCAGTGCTTACTAAGGGCCAGATACTGTTCTAGGTACTTTACATGCAATAACTCATTTCATCCTCACAGCAACCCTGTCAGACAGGTATTGCCGTTACCCCTGTGTTACAGAAAAGGAAACAGGCCCAGAGAATTTAGGCATCGCACCCTAAATCACATAGCTGGAAAGGTGGAGAGCCAGAATCCCCCTAGGCAGCAGAATCCAGAGCCCACACTCGAGTCATGATCTCCCAACACCTCCTCCCAAATCTCGGTGCCCTTCCTCCACAGACACACACACACACACACACACGTGAACACATCACATTTCACACCCTGTTTTCTCATTTAAGATTATAGCACTAGAGCAATTGTTCTCAAACTAGGTTTCCGGGGAGGCCTGTGGAAAGGGTCAAAGTCCCAGAGAGTCACTCATTTGCCCCTTGTTTGACCAACCAGCAGGAATGCCCAAGTCCACCAGAAGCTGCGAGTACAGAGCACAATGAGGCAAGGTCCCTAGCCAGGCATATCTGCGCCCCTGAAGAAGGAGCCAGACGTGGAGACAAATGAGGGTCCCCTGGTAAAACGGGGTGGGATGGTCATCAGGTCTCTCTCACAAGGCTGGTGTGGAGATGAGATTAGATAAAGCGTGTAAGTGCTCAGCTTGGTGACTGCATGTGGCACTGGATAAATGTCAGCCATTAGCAGTATTTTAAAATGTCACCACCCCAATGACCCACAGCAAAGGAGAAAGCCCATGCTTCCCTGAAGAGGCCCAGTTGGGGGTTAACAAAGAGAGGACCCCATGGGAGTAGCCACCAGAGAGCAGACGCCCCACCCAAGGGAGCTACCATGGCTGGTCACAGCCACCTTGACGTGGGGGACACCATAGAGCCCTCCCGCAACGGGTGTGCTACAGCACCCAAAATCCCACAACCACTCGTGGGCTCCCCTTCAAGGCTCTGTAGACCCCTGTTGAAATGCAAATGTTCTCCAAAGGGTGGCCCACCACAGGGTCCAAAGAAAATCAGTGGGTAGGTAGCATCTTCCTCAATCTTTTCTTGAGACGCTGAAGGCAAAGGGATTCGGGTCCCCTGATTCCCAGACCGATCGCATGGCCTCCACCCTTGGCTCATGCATTCTTTCCTTCATCCATGTAATCCACAAACACTCTGAGAAACTGTGAAAATAAATCATCTGTGGAATTTGCCCTCCAGGATCTCATGGGGGAAGAGGGGGAGTGAAGAGCCCCGAGCCTCTCCCACGGTCTCCCTTCCATTCCTTCCTGCCTCCCACCTCATGTCCTAGGTTGCTGAGGGAGCCCAGGGAAGGGGAGAGTTCCCCTCCTCAAAGCCGGTCTCCAATGCGGCCTGACGAGGAAAGGAGCTGGACCAAGGTGCAGAGGAGAGAAGGCAGCAAGGAAGGAGCAGTGAGGACCTCCCCTGGGGGACAATACGAAGAGCCAAGAAGGCCACGCAAAGTTGTCTCAGCAAATAGTCAAGTAAGAGAATGATCAAGCAGTCACAGGCGTTAGAGAAGGGCTCTGCCAGGAGGAAAGTTTTCAAGGACAGGGGATACATACCAAAGACTGCTGCCTCCCCAGATGACGTTCTGGGCTTCAGGTGTCTGCAGATGACACCACCCATCCACACAAGGGGCCAGGAGAGAGGGTTGAGCCCCTCCCCCCACCAAGGCCACGAAGCTGGGCAGCACACAGAACTCACATTCATTACACAGCCCCATGCACTTCTGCCAGCTCCTCTGAGACACCCCTCCCCTGGCACCCAAACTCTTTTCCTGGGCACCCTGACTAATATAAGCCCACCTGGAGCCCGCATCTGTGGCACCTAGGCTGAACACAGCCAGCTCCACTTCTGAAAGTTGATGTTGTGCTGCTGAGGGAGGGGGTCACAGCAAAGCACGGACAGAGGCCGTGGGACTGAAGAACCTAGGATACCCGCGCTGTTGAGGTGGGAACCTGGTGCTGAAGCCTGCCCGCCTGACTCCAAACCCAGCTCAGCCACACATGGCTGAGGGACCCTGGCAAGTCTCAGCCTCACCACACCTCCATTGTCTCCGTTGTAACTAACCATCATGACCCTCATCTGGCAGGGACAGGGTGCAACTCTCACAGGAGACAGCACGTGTAGAGGAATGGACAGGTAGGTGGGCTTGGCTCGGAGGCATTCCCGCCATCCCTGGGGAGCATAAGAACAGAGAATGTATATGGGAGCACTTCCCTCCTAAAAGCTGAAGCTTCTGGGCAGATCCACTCCCGAAAAGGCGGCTAACTGGGCCATAGTAGAGTCCAGGTCCAGACCCGCCCCACACCTCCTGGAGCCATCAGTGCTCTGTGTGGATCAGAGGTGCTAACCATGCTCCCATTTTACAGCTGGGGCCAAGCTGACAGAGACCAGTTGCTGGGTCCCTTCAGGCCCTGTTGAAGTCGGCCTTCCCCGCTGCTGAGAAGTGCTTGACACAGAACGGCTGGAGTCCCGCCAGACGCTGAGGCTGAGCCTGCCTGGCACCAGCTCCTGGGAAAGAAAGTTGCAGAGTGCAGACAGTTCCCAGAAACCGGAGACCAGGGGCTGCTGATAAGGCCAGTCTGTTTTCCTGAGCCTGCCAGCCGGCCCGAAAAACACGCAGAGGCAGAGGAGAGGGCACCGTGTGTGGCGCATCCCAGAGTCCTTGAGAGCTGAGCACTCAGGCATCAGGGAGGCATGAGCCAGCTCCCTGCCCGCACTGAGCAGCGTGGGGACAATGCAGGGTTCTGCCCCAGGGTATCAGCCAATACTCACCCAGGACAAGGGGACTGGACTGTAGGTGGGGAGCTGACCCACCCCGCATCTTTGTCCTCAAAGCAACTGCTTGAGCAAAGCTGGACACAGAGCATTGTCCCTGTGTGACACCCAAGGAAATGGAGGCTCAGAGCAGGAAGGCAAACTGCTCAAGGTCACAGTCAGGAACAAGACAGGACTCACAGCCCAGACTCCTGACTTACCCCTCGATATCCGTCTTCTTCTCTTGCAGCCAACCCATTCCAGTCCTCCTGACCTGGTGTTGAGGCCACCAAGAACTTTACGTGGTTAGCTAAGAGTGGCACATAATGGAATGGTACCCAGAAGGGACACAGAGGACACAAGCTCTGACCTTGGGTCTACCACTGAGCAGCTCCATGGTTCTGGGCAAGTTTATTTCCCTCTCTAGTCAGTCTACTCATCTGTTATGAAGAAATGATACCCAATAACAGTCACATAGGTTGAGTTGTGGCACAGTGATGGAGCCCAGAGACAGACAGGCCCGGCCACAGTCCCCTCCTCACGCTCAATTTGTACATAGAGGCAGGTGCTACCCAGGCTGGACTCAGCTGGGGGTCAAAGCCAAGCTCACCACTCCCCCAGCCGGTGACAGTGAGCTCAGTCACTTACCCTCTGGGCATCAGTGTTGTCACCTGTGAATGGACAGTCATTGTCACCATTAGGAGCATGTATGAATGCTCTCAAGAAGGGTAGCTCTTAGTTTAAACAGAACCCCCTTTGAAATAGCTGATAAGTCTCCATTTGATGTGTTGGAGCTCTACATATAACACCCTGTGACTGAGTTTAATATGTAAAAGGTTGTGCTAGGTAAGACAACACCATACACACCCATGAGCTAGGTGAGGGAGGGAGGTATTCTTTTTCAGTTTCCTCAGGTTACAAAACTGAAGACTGAGGCCCATACCGCCAGAGATGGAGGTATGCCCTAAGACGACGATTCCGTGTCTCAGGTGACAAAAATGGGACCCAGGAGTGCACTGACTTCATGCGGGGGGTTGGGGGGGACAACTCAGGGGTGCACAACTCCATTTCCGTAGGGAGGGGGACCCAGGAGTGCACCAACTTCATGTCCACAGGGAACGGGACCCAGGGGTGCACCGACTTCACCCCCAAAGGCGCACTGGCCTCGCGCCCACAGAGAGGGAGCCCCAGGGGGGTGCTGACTTCATCCTAACAGGAAGGGGACCCAGGGATACCCTGGCTTCCTGCACACTGGTTGCCGGCAAAGGGAGTTCTTCCGAGCAGCTTCACCGTGAGCTTAGTTGGAGACACAGAACCACTCAATCCCTCAAAGTCGAGCAGGCAGGCCCAGCCAAAGCCCCTCCCCCTGCAGCAGCGGCTCAAGCCCATCTGGCAACCATCTAAACGGGGCAGGACTGTTTACAGGCAGCAGGCCCTGGCCCGGAAGCCGGAGACTGCCCTGCCTCCCCCGCAGCATCCGGTGGCCAGGTGGGGTCGATCAAGGATGCTGTGAGGAGACCCAGCTGGGCCCTCCTTCGTCTCCCTAAGTGAAAATCAGGCCTGTTATTGCCTCCATCAGTTCTGGCATTTTGATACACGGAGAGATCTTAGGGGAGGAGAACAGGAGAGGGCTGGGCAGGGAAGCAACGAGTCTGGGTAGTGGGCGGAGCTAGGCAGTTCATTGGCCTGCGGGTGTGTCAATCACCACTGCTCTGCAACGATGGAGTAGGACAGGCACCTGGGAGGCAGCACAGGAAAGAGACAGTCTTCTGGGAACTGTTGGGAACGGCAGAAGGGATGCAGACAGGCTCTGGGGAGAGAGTGTCTCCCCCTCCTCCCCAGTGTTCCGCGCAGCCCTAGAGCAACCAGATGCCGTTCCTAGACCTGTCCAAGATGCGGCTTGAGTGCAGAATCCTTCCCCCAAGTGTGGGGCAGCTTCGCCAGCCCTGCTGTGAGGCGTCCCCACGACTGCCCCCTCCGCCACTCGGCTGCTCCAGCCAATACCTGGGAATCCTTTGACGCCTACTTTCCCGCCTGCCTGCCACAGCCAACCCTTCATCAAACCCTGCTGAGTTTCCCAGCCCTGCTGCCTCCCTCCCAGCCTCCCCACATCATCTCCTGGCTGGACCTGGCCCTCACCTCCCACCCAGTCTTTGGCTTTACTTCTGGACCCCTTGTCGTCCCTTTATCACTCCCCTCTTAGGCCCTGCTGGAGCTCCCTGCTGCTCTGCCGTAGGGCATGGACGGCATTTATTCCACTCACCCCTGGGTCCCCCAAGACCTAGCACCCTGCCCAGCATCATGGGTCCTCAGTAAATATTTGCTGAATGAATGAAAGGAAGGTGGGATGGAAGGGAGAAAAGAGAGGGGCAGGGGCTCTTTGCCCATGGAAAGTCAGACCACCAAAGGGATGCAGTCAAGGGAGGTCCGGAAGGTCAGAGTGAGCACAGGACAGCCAGGATATTTTGTCATCCTCCTACCTCAGGTGGCTAGGACCCTGCTGGGCCAGGTTGGGCTTGTCCCTTCTCAGCCTGAGAACCAGGTATTGTAAGGGATCTCCAAGGTCACCTAGTCCCTTCTCCTGGAGGAGCCCCTCTACAGAGTCTGGGGGGGCTGTTAGGCCTTCTGCACAGCCACCTTCAGTGACAGGGCACTCCTTCCCTATCAGGACCACTCATGTGGAGTAACCCCTGCCTCCCCAGGATGTGGACCATCCCAGAGAGGAGAATTCGGAACACAGGCAAAAACCAGTGGTACTGAGGAAGCTGGCTCTCCGGTCCCCTGGGTATCCTTCCCTCAGGGACCACTGGCACGGCCCTCTCAGCAATCAGCATCCCCTCCCCGCCCACCCTGGCTGTCTGCTCTGGCCTCCGGCCAGTTGGTTAATGCTGCTCCTTGAGTTTGGAGCCCAGAACTAAACACAGCTCTCCCAGGAGCCTTGGAGGGAAGCTGGCCAAACGTGGGGGAAGCTGAGGGGGAGAAGGAACGTGCCCGCATCCGTGCCAGGGATGGACTTCATTAGCCAGAGAAAGAGACATACTCTAGAGCTGCCACTGGGCTGGGAAGGCTCGACCTCAGGCAGAAAATGGGGCATGTCCTGTGCCAAGTTCTGAGGTCCTACCTTCTCGATTTTCCAAGCCCATCATCAAGCTCCACCTGGGAAGAATGGGGAGCGCCTGAGCTAGAAACCTGTTCTGCCCCACTCACTTCTCTTCCGCCCCTGCAGGCAGCCCATCCACCCCACACTCCCGCCCATCACCACAGACTCTCAGGAGAGACGTTGGACCTCACTCCGACAGGGGTAAGCGGTTAGTAACATCTTAATGCATTATCCTTCCAGAGGGATTAGCATTGGCAGGAGCCAGGATTTAAGCTAAAGCAGCAAAGCAATAATGAGGGGATTTCAGGCACTGACCAGCAGCTGAAGATGCAGAGCAGCCCCGGAACCTTCCCAGCATCTTTGAGATCCTCCAGACATCATCAACAAATGGCAGAGATGCCAGCCTGAGTTCCTCCAGCTTGACCACATGCTTGCTGTGTGAACACATCACTGAACCTTTCTGATCCAGTTTCTTCAGCCGTAGGATGGGGATAATACTTCCACGCTCATTAAATTATTGTGTAGAGAAAATGAAATACTGGAGGTCAGCCACCTGCCACAGACAGGGTGCATCCCCACCATGCCTTGCCTTTCATCTTCCATGTGCCAAGCATCTAGGCCATTTTCACGGAGGAGTAGACAGAACAGGGACCAGGGATGTGGGTTAAGGTGTTATACCTATGCTCTTGAACCTGATTGTTTCCCACAGCCTAAGGGAACCAGACCTTGAAACTGACCCAATTTTCTCTCTATCATTTGCCCCAGGGCAGTCTGCAAATCGGAGAAAGCATCTCAGAGGTTCACGGGCCTTAAGTGGAGAGCATGTGTTGCCCACCTCCCAGTCTTTCCCTCCACATCTGGAGAAATCATAGGATGGAGGCCCTTTGGGGTTGTCCTTTAGAGACAGAGACGTGGTCAGGACCAAGCCTCATGTTCAGTTTACCTACTGCCACCACAGAGCTTGGTAACTTAAAAAAGGCATTTATCATCATCATGTCTCGTGTTTCTGTGGGTTGGCTCAGCTGGGCAGTTCACGCTCCAGGTCTCACATGAGATTACAGTCAATTGTCCACTGGGGCTGAAGTCATCCGAAGGTTTGGCTGGTCTGGACAGCCCAGATGGCTGGCTCACATGGCTGGGCTGTCAGCTGGGAGGCCGTCCACCAGAGCACCTACACGTGGCCTCTCATGTGTCTGGGCTATCTTCTGGTAGGTGGCTGACTTCCCAGAAGGAGCCTCCCAAGAGAGAATGCTAAGGGATCCAGGCAGAAGCTACACAAGGCTTCTTACGGCATAACCTTGGAGTCTCAGAACATCATGTCCACCCTATTGGTCAAGCAGGCCCATGCCCAGCCAGGGTCAAGGTGGGGGGAATAGGAGCCTGCTTCTTAATGAGGAATGGGCAAGGTCACACTGCAGGAAGGCTTGTGGCATGCAGATAGTGTGGGGGGCATCTCTGAAAAACACATTCTTTCACATGCACTGGCCTACCCTTCCCAAGTACTAATGGGGGAGGTAGGCAAGCACAGTCCCAGGAGTCAGATTGCCCCAGACCTTTCCTGCAGGTCCACCATGGAACCAGTCAGCTGTCACTAACACTGGCAAAGTAGCAGCTAAGCTCCAGCAGGCTGCTGCTTTAGGGATTGTTGTAAGGACAAAAGGAGATTACTTGCTGTTTCTTTTTTGTTTGTTTGTTTGTTTGTTTGTTTGGTAGAGATGGGGTTTTGCTATGTTACCCAGGCTGGTCTTGAACTCCTAGCCTTAAGGAATCCTCCTGCCTTGGTCTCCCAAAGTGCTGGGATTACAGGCATGAGCCACCATGCCTAGTCACTGCTTCTTCATTCAAATCTAGCAAGTGTTCATCAAACACCTGTTCATTCATTCATTTAACAACTATTTGTGGAGGGCCTAGCCATGCAGGCTCAGAGAGGAATCTGATCTGACCAGGGAACACAGGGTTCAAGGGAAGACACACACTGCTCAGCTCAGTAGATCTGGGGCTGACAGTGAGGGTCTAGTCATGGAAGGGGCTGCCTTCAATTAGGGAGGGAGAAATCGGAAAGAGCTTCTCTACTCCAAACACAGACTGAAGAGTCTCTTAAAGGATCTGTGTGGGTCTCCAGGGAGGTGAGGAGGGGAGAGGAGTTCCCTCAGGCAGATCAGGGGATGAGAAGACACAGCGAGCTTAGGAAACGGCAGGTCACCTGTGATGGCTGTAAGGTAGGGAGAGAAGCGGGCATGGGAATGCGTGGGGAAGAAGGGGAAAAGCAGGGGCTGAAAGCCACGGAGGTTTGAACTTCAATCACTTGGAGCTTTTACATGACGTCACCATGATCAGACCAGCCTTCCAGAAAGACTGCCAAGGTGTGCTGTGGAGATGGCTTGGAAAAGGGTGACTAAGAAGTAGCCGCAAGTGTTATTATTCTGTCCCAAGCTCTTTACACTTGTTAACCTATTAAGCTTCATGATGACTGCATGCATGGGAACGACTGTCATCCCGTTTATACATGAGAACACTTCAGAGAAGGTAAATTTCTTGTCCCAGTCACAAGCCAAGGATCTGACCACAGAGTCTGACTGCTTCACCACATGGCTTGCCCTTCTGTGGCCGTTGTGGGGCTGTTGGGGCGGGGGTGTCATTCAGGGCCTCCACGGAGAGAATCAGAGAAATGGGGCCATGTTTCCTGTTCCAGACTGAGTGTCCAGAGGTGGGGTATGTTTCCTGTTCCGGACTGAGTGCCTGGGGGCTGTTCCAGAGACCAGCTGGGAATGACTACATGTGAGAACATGAATGAAGGAAATGCAAGAACCAAGCCCCTGTCACAAGCCCCTGCATCACTGGGACTATTTGCTTTCTTTCCTTGAGCATCGCAACCATAGCTATCTGGCTGGTGTCTCAGTGGCCGCACCCACCGTCGGCCCAGCACTAGAGTGCATGATGCTGATTGAGAAATAAAGCTGCAAGCCAGCCTGCAGACTGACAAGCCAGCCTTCTTCCACAGACCTATGCAGACAGGCACAGGCTCCTTTGGCCCCGTCAGCTGCAGCGTCCGGGGACCCCTGAACTGGGCCCGCTGTCCCATCAACCCACCTCCATCCCCTGTTGAACGTGCCAACGGAAGCTCCTGCTGAAGCCCGTGTCAGGACGCAGAACAAGAAACCCTGCTTGAAGGTTTCTTGGCAGCAGAACTGGGAGGGCATCCCTCGGGAACACACAGAGGGGCTGCCGGGAATTCCCAAGGGGCTAATGCTGCGGGAAACAAAACGCATGTGCACTTGGACAATTGCACTTTACAAACACGTGCTGTCCTGGTCCTGGGGACACAGAAAGCAGCTCCAAGGGCTCAGCTCTCTCTGGCTGCAGCTCTCCTGCCTTTTTTCTTGCAAGAAGTGCTTGGGGCCCAGTGCACCAAAGACTGCCCTCCTGATCGTCTGCTTTGTGCCCGGAACTGTTGCACACCACCTCATCCCCTGGCCCCTGGCATCTCGCCCCCCCCTCCACACACACACAAGAAAGGGCAGGAGAGGGGTGTAATCAGCCCCACGCAGCAACACCACAGGTGACGGAACAGAGAAGGTGGAACAACTTGGCTCAACAAATACCCAGCAGAATCAGGATTTTGAACCTGATCTTCTGACTGACTCCAAGTCTAGTGCTCTCTCTCCCTCATGCCTGTCTTTCTCATGATACCATTCTAGCCTAAGACCTCATGGAGGGCCAGGCTCTGGGCAGGTGAAAATGAAGAAGGATGCCTTGCAGAGAATGACCGCCTAGAAAGGAAAGGCATGGACATAGGGCTGTGAATGCCAGGGCAGGTCAGAGCTTCCTGCCTGAGGTCAACAGAATGGAGGACTGAAGGAGAATAGTGGGGAGTGACTTTTTCATCCTCAGCCAGTCACCTGAACTAGCGACTGGAACTCTGCAAAGCACGGCCATGCAGAAGGTCTATTAAAAAGCAAGCGATTTATTCCTCCAGTCCTGGGATAATTTCCTACATGGGCCACCCATCTATTACTTCTTGGAAGCAAGCTCTGTATCTGCAAGAAAAGGAGGTGCTAGGAGAGAAGACAGACCTAGATTTTATATCTGAGCTTAGGAAGTAGAGTATAAATATTCAAAAATACAAGAGGCAATTCCAGAACCTTCTGCAAGGAGCATGTCTGTAAACCTAACTCTTTTTTATTCATAAACACTCCTGGGTGACATGCCACTGAGCAGCCTCTGCCAGACGTAAAGCACCCGAGACCCTGTTCAAGGTCATCTGCTGGGGACACTGATGGACTAGACAGGAAGCAGTGTGACAGCTAGCCGCAGTGGTGGGCACCCCTGAGCCTGGATTTCTCATGCCTCTTCCCACACCCAGCATGCAGCAGCTGCATGCCAGTGTGATCCTGGCCAAGTGTCTTCATCTCGTGCACTCTCTCCCATTCTCAGTCCCAAAGGTTCTCTGGGCACTGACATGCTTGTCACACAAGGCTTTGGCCAACCCTAAATCTCCAGAGACACAACCAGGAGAGAGACCTTGTAGGCTGAACCCCAGGTCATCATCCTGGCCCAGAGATTGGGGTAGGCTGGTCCAGGGGCCAGCAGGATGGGGTCCATCTTGTCCAGCTGGTCATTCAGGCTGAGACATGACTCCCCAGAGCCTGAAGAAACCAAGTTACCTGGCCTTTCCTAATCTGTAAAATAGGATTTTATCCATCATAAAGCTCTGCTAACTGCATGGAGATGAGAGAGCCTACGTCAATCTCCAGTAATTACATGTCCTCATCCTTCCAGTCCTTTTGGGACTCCCCATTTTTTTTATATAGCAGAAAGGCTATCATAAGGAGTTGGGGATGGAGGAAGCCTTCTTAAAGGGCTTTTGGAAGAACTACCCCAGGCTGGCTATAGACCACAACAGGCAGGGCATTGGATTCTCTTGACCCATGAAAAAGTCAACCAAGGATTATCAATCTCATGAACTAGTCAGAACTCCTTCAGCTGCTACAAAAACTCAAGTGAACCAGCTTTCTCAAAGAGAAGAGAGGTCTGGCCTCAGGAACAGTGGGATCCAGGCACCCAAGGGCCCTAGGATGCTCTCCCATTCTCCATCTGTTTTTCTCTGACTGTTGACTTTATTCTTCCAGGTTCAGGTTCTCAGAAGGATGCAATACTGAGCCTGGCCACAGGCATCTCTGGCTTCTATCTAAACAAATGGGTACCAAAAAAGAATAAGAAGCTCTTCTAGGTCAGCCCAAGTGGCAAAAGTCCCAGAGAAGGGCTGTGATTGGCCAGCTTGGAGTACATGGCCCATGGTGTCCAGGGAGAGTGGGCAGTCAGGACCGAAAGAAGGCGAGGTTAGGCGTCAGGCAAGGATAGCAGCCACTGCACCCCAGTTGATATAGGAGCCTTGCTGAGCCCTAAAGAGGGCAGGAATGAGGAGAGATTTTGAAAAGTGGCAAATGCTTCAGGTGCCAGCAGACTGTGCCGACTGGCACCATGCTTGGCATGGAGGAAGTTGTGGTCTCCTGGGTGCTGAGCCAGTCTGTCAGAGGTGTATGACTCACCCCGTCTCCCAAGTGTCCCCAAGTGATGTTCCCAAAATGGCGACCAAATGAAGACCGGCTTTTATCTTCCCAGTTTCATGATCTGCAGGGACCCCCCCCCACGCCGCCCACTTAGTCTTCTAAATAGAGCAGCCCAGGGACGAGGCTGCCCTCAGCCCTGCCCCTTCCCACCTGTGAGTGAGCAAAGGAGACTTTTTGGCCAAACAATGACATGGGCAAGATTGGGTAGCAGAGCGGCTGTGGCAGGTCAGGGGCATGTCGTGGCAAGCACACCTGGACTGGCTCCCCAGAGCTCCCCACATTCTCCACTGCTAGTTCTACGGTTGACACACTGGATCCCAGCCCTGCTCAGGGTCGCGCCTCTGGGTCAATGTGTCCTGCCCAGAGAGAGAAGTGTAACCACCACCAGGCTGCTCACTTCTTCTTTCTCCTACCATCTAACAGGCATTCAGATAAATTCCTTACCCTCTCTTGTTAATTCTTTCTCCTTGCCCTCATGGCCACTGGCTCCCAATTCACCAGAGACAGTGGGTCTAGAAGCTAGGAGCTATGTTTCTATTCTGCCACCAATTTGCTGTGTGACCTAAGGAAGAAGTTATACCCTCTCTGATCTTTAGCCTGTCCCTCTGCAAAGCAATGCAAGTGGATCAGTCAGTGTGTAAGGCCCTCCCAGCTCTTTCTGGGAGGATGTGGTGAAGTTAGGCCGACATTGCCATGTTTCACTTCTCTCTATCTTTCTTCACCCACATCCATCAATTCAGCCACACTTAATTCCAGCCATCAGCTCCTTACAAGCTCAGCCACCTACCAACCAGCCACAGGCAATGACATTAGCTTGGTAATGATGGCGGGGAGAGATCTATCATAGCGACACTCTACCCTATCCCCCCGCCACCAGACTTCTGGGCAGGAAGCACCTCAGTCTAGCACAGCTATAGACCAGGGCAGTTAACAGAAAGGGGTGCCTCTGTCCCATCAAGGGTTCTTTTCCAGGGTTTGGCTCATCAAGCAATTTCCAAAGATTTGCACCACAGGAATAACATACTTGCAGTCGTTCTTGCTCTAAAGCACCCATTGTACAGATGACAGCATGAAGCTCCAAGATTGCACAAGTTGATGCCAGAGGCAGACCTCAATCCTAGGGTTCCCAAGCCTTGTTTTCCACTCAGGGCTAACACTGTTGCTGCCTTCTGGATGACCCGTGAAGTAACCAGGGAGCACGCCAACCCACCCCTTGCCTGTCCCGCTCCACGATGTGCCCTGTTTGCTCCAATCAAGAAGAGCTCTGCCCACACCTTCATTTCTGCCATGGTGCCTGCCTGGCTCACTGTACCTTGGAGCCTCTGTGGATACAGTCTTCCTGCAGAACACGTCTCGCTCCTTAACTTCCAAGTCACCTTCCATGATTCCTGCAGGTCTTTGCAGACTTCTGATTCCTTCCCTCAATGCTCGCCAGTGACTTAGCATCATGCTCAGATAAAAGCCACACTGCTTATTGTGGCCTGCCAGACTCCATGGCCTGGCCCCTGCCTAACTCTTCAGCTTTTCTCCCCCTGTTGGGTCCTTTCTTCTGCCCCAGCCACGCTGGCCCACCTGCAGTCCCCAAGTCCTTGCAATGCATTGCCACCTAGGACCTGGCACCTACTCTCTGCACCTAATTCTATCCCCAAGTCATCTCCTTAGAGAGGCCTTCCCCACCACTTCCCAAATCTGGGTCTAAAAGCCAGGAGCTATGTTGCTATTCTGCCTCTAATTTGCTGTGTGACCTAAGGCAGAAGTCATACCTTCTCTGGGCCTGAACTCTCTATTTTAGGCCTAATTCATTTTCTTACAAAGCTCTTGAGATTGCCTGACATTATATTAAGTATGTAATTCACTGGTTAGTGTATTGTCTGTCTAAGCTTACAAGACCCATAAGAGCAAAAACTTTGCCATGCCCACTGCTGTGCCCCTCACTCCTAAATCGGTGTCTGGCCCATAGGTGGCCCTAGACAAATAAATCAATAAATGCACTATTGTAATAAAATGACATCTCAGAATTCAAAGGAGCTAGGATGCCCCTAGTGTGTGTAAGACAGATCTTATTTTTAACTTTTTAAAAAATGTTCTATTTTGAAGATGTGGGATACAATTCAGGGTTAGGTATACAAATGTTCATTTTGCAGGTACCCTTGCTGATGAGGTGTGCCCCTCCTCCTCCGGCAGATTCCCACTACTGCCAATCCCACCCCCCCCCGCCCCAGGGCAATTCCCACAAAACCCCATCCCAATAAGTATAGTATTAAGATAATTGTTTAAGGTCCGCTTTTGAGTGAGAACATTGAGTACTCAGTTCTTTGCTTCTGTTGTAGATTACTCAGTATTATAGACTCTAAGTCCGTCCAAGTTGCTGTGAAGTTCATAATTTTGTCCTTCCTTTTGGCTTTGTAACATTCCATCGTGTATATGTACCACATTTTTTTATCCAGTCCTCTTTCGATGGGTAGCACAGTTAGTTTGACAGATATTATTTGTGAAGTTTTTGTCTATGTGAACAAGGTGAGTCATTCAAAATTAGTGTGTCAGCACCATTCTGATGATGCAATCCCATGCGATCCCACAAAAGAAAAATCTCATAATGTACAATCTGAAAATGAACCTAAGAAAACAATTTCATTTACAATAGTGTCAAAAAGAATACATTTAACAAAAGAAGGGTAAGACTGATACTCTGAAACCTACAAAACACAGTTGAAATAAATTAAATATCTAAATACATGGAAAGATAGACTATGATCATGGATCAGAAGCATGCACAGTGTTAAGATGGAAATACTCCCCGAATTGATCTATAGATTCACTATGATACTTACCAACATCTCAGCGGGCTTCTTTGCAGAAATGGACAAGTTGATCCTTAAATTTGTATAGAAATTCAAAGGATCTAGAATAGCCGAAACAGTCCTGAAAAAGAACAAAGTTGGAAGACTGACATTCCTGATTTCAAAACTTACTTCTAAGTTACAGTAATCAAGACAATGTGGTACTGGCATAAATATACACACATTGACTAATTTAATTAAATTATACATCTAGAAATTAACCCATACATTTAGTTGATTCATCTTTGGCAAGAATGCTAAAACAATTGAATGGGAAATAATACTTTTTTTCCCAAAAAAATGATGCTGAGACAACATGCAGAAGAATGAGATTGGACCCCTACATCATACCATATACAAAAATTAACTAAAAGTGGACCAAAAACTCAAATGAAAAACCCAAACTACAAAACTCTTAGAAGAAAACATGAGGATAAATTTTTATGATCTTAGATCAGACAGTGGTTTGAGGTATGACCCCAAATGCACAAGCAACAAAATTAAAAATAGAAAAATGGGACTTCCTTAAAACTTTTGTCCTTCACCATCAAGTGTGTGGAAAGTCAGCCCCCTGAATGGGAGAACATTTATGAAAATTATACATGTGGTAAGGGACTTGTACATAGCATACATAAAGAACTCTTACAACTCAATAATAAAATGACAATTAACCCAATTTAAAATAGACAAAGGAGTGGCCAGGTATGATGGCTTATGCTGTAATCCCAGCACTCTGGGAGGCCAAAGTGAGAGGATCACTTGCACTTAAGAGTTCAAGACCAGCCTGGGCAACATAGCAAGACCTCATCTCTATAAGAAAATACAAAAATTAACTGTGTGTGGTGGCGTGTGCTTGTTGTCCCAGATACTCTGGAGACTGAGATGAAGGATTGCCCAAGCCTAGGAGGTGAGCCACGATTGTGCCAGTGCACTCTGGCTGGGGTGACAAAGTGAGACCCCTGACTCAAAAAAAGAAAAAATGGGCAAAGTATATGAATAGAATTTCTAAAAAAAAAAAAAAAAGACTTACAAATGACCAACAAGCACATGAAAAGATGCTCAGTATAACTGGCCATTAGGGAAATGTAAATCAAAACCACAGTGAGATACCACTTCACACCAACTGGGATGACGAGGATAAAAAAGCCAAACATTAGTAAGTATTGAGCAGGACATAGAAAAATTAGAATCCTCATACACGGTTGGCAGGAATGGAAAATGGTACAGCCACTTTGGAGAAGAGTCTGACAGTTCCTCAAATTATTAAACATAGACTTAACATATGACCCAGCAATTTCACTCCTGGGTATAAACTCAAGAGAAATGAAAACACATGTCCTCACAAAATCTTATATACAAATGTTCATAGCAACATTATTCACAATAGCCAAAATGTGAGAGCAACCCAAAGGCCCATCTGTGGATAAATGGATAAACAGAATGTGATATATCCCTACAACTGAATGTTATTCAGCCATAAAAAAGGAATGAAGTACTCATTTATGCTACCTCATGGGGGAACCTTGAAAACATTATGCTAAATGAAAAAAGTCAATCCCCAAAGACCACATATTGCGTGGTTCCATTCATAGGAAATGCCCAGAACACAGAACACAGAGATGGAATATAGTGTTTGCTGAGGGCTGAGGGGCAAAGGGAAGATTGGGGAGTGATAGTTAAAGGGTTCAGGATTTCTCTTTGGGTGACAAAAATGTTCCCAAATTGATTGTGGTGATGGTTGTGCAACTCTGAATACACACACACACACACAAAACCATTGAACTGTACACTTTAAATGAGTGAATTGTATGGTATATGAGCTATATCTTAAAAATAGTGTTATTTAAAAAAAAAAAACAAGAAAGAAATGTCATACTACTAATCACAGGTAATCCACTCAACAGCTGGCCCTTCTAGAATTGAGACAGAAATAGTCCTATAGGCACAGGTCCCACTGCTTGGCCTTCATGTGGGCGACAGCCAGTCAAGTGGACAAATGGGACCAGGGTCAGCTGTACATTTTCGGAAAACTTTGAGGAAGACACTGCAAGGCCTGGGACCTAGCAGGAGCCAGGCTTGTCAGGTCTAGGGACAGGGGCTTCATCCAGTCCTAGATGGCAGATCTCATATGGCCAGTCTGATCAGTTGTAGGGTCTACCTGGAACCCATGTCATGAATCACTGTGAATGAGACAATGTCCAAGTTCCACAGAAAGCATCAGCTTCATTAATAATGCCTGTAGGGATAGGGAGGGCTGATCCCTAAGCCGAGCATTTGCCAACTGTGAGTCATTTCACCTTCTCCTGGCAGAGGTGGGAGAAACCCACTGGGGGAAGCAGGTGGCTGGGGTGCTAGATCCCAGGTAGGTCAAGCCCAGTCTTGGCCTTGGTTTTGGCCTTGGCTGTCTGGCCATGTCTATTTTTCCAGCCTCACACTCCTACTTTTGCATATGCTGTCTCTGAGTGTGTTATTTCCAGTGATTCGATGGCATAGAGCTGGACCCTGAACCCAGACAGGCAGTCTGGCTCAAAAGTCTGTGCTCTTAACTGCCATACTGCCTCTCAGACGATGCTGAGGCTTTGACCATCTAACATGTGTCAGACTCTTCCACAAATCGTTTGTCATCAAAGTCCACAACCACCTTGGGAGAGAAGTATTGCTATGCCCATTCTACAGGATGACAACACTGAGTACTTGACCCAGATCACAATATGGCAGAACCAAAATTCTTTTTTTTTTTTTGAGTTGGAGCATCTCACTCTGTCGCCCAAGCTGGAGTGCAGTGGTGAGTTGGAGTGTCTCACTCTGGAGTGCAGTGGCATGCTCAGGGCCACAGAACCCTCAACCTGGTGGGTTCAGGCAATCCTTCAACTCAGCCTTCCAAGTAGCTGGAACTACAGGCACGCACCACCATGCCCAGATAATTTTTTGATTTATTACAGAGACCAAGTCTCATCAAGTCACCCAGGCTGGTCTCAAACCCCTGGGCTGAGGCAATCCTCTCCCCTCCACCTCTCAAAGTGCTGGGATTACAGGCGTGAGCCACCACTCCCGGCCAGAACCAGGGTTCCAAACCAGGTCTGTCTGACTCCAGTGCCCATGCTCATCCCACAGTCACAAGAAAAGAACAGCTTGTCTTTCCCTCTCTTCAGTCCCAGCCCAAACAAACAAAAACAATGTCTGAAGGAAAGAAACCTTAGCATGAAAACCCCGAGGTCCCTCAAATTCACCATGCTCTGTGATCCTTGCACACCTTCATCCTTTCGTCTTTTACCTCGAGCTCACTCCAGTGGGCTCCCCATCCTGTGCCCATGACCAGCTGTAGCCATGTTCTTTACCTTCACAGCTGGCACTCATGTCACGATCTCTTCTTCTTTACTGTCCTCTCACTTCTCAGCCCTGTGCAACCTGGCTCTGTCCCATCTCTCTGATGGGCCCTAACATAAACTCAACTCTTTGGACCTTTTCCGTGGCAAGTGACCTGCTGACCCATCCTCCTTCCCGAAACACGCCTTTTCCTTGACTCCTTTAGTGAGTCCTTTTTGTGCTCCATGTCACGTTCCTTAGTCCTCCTGATTTCAATGACGCTGAAGAGGACAGCTGTGCCTGCTGCCAACATTTACGTCCAAGGGGGCCGAGGTGACTCTCCACCGCTCCACCTTAGGGAGTCCTCTGAAGCCAGACCCATTGGCCCAAATGCAGGCATGGCCAAAAATGTGGAGGAATTCGATGGGAGCTGGTGGCTCAACACCCCATCCTTGGGAGGGGGAGTTCCAAGGTGTCCTCCATAGCTCCTTAGAGGGTCCTGGTGGGCTAGAGCCAGGTGTGCGTAGCAGTTATGCACTCTTTGTTGGCCTCGCTTCTCTCCATCTCTCTCCTCTCCATCTCTCTCTTCTCTCTCTTCCTCCTCCCTCCCCCATTCCCCTCCCTCCCCTTCTCCCCTCTTTCCCCCTCCCTCTCTCTTCTCTCTTCCTCTCCTTTCTCACTCCAGCTTTCAGGATCACCCTGCCAATAAACTGCCTGCCCCTAAGTCCTCTGCAGGCTCTCCTCTGGGGGAGCCATCACTGTCTCATCCTCCTTTGCCTTCTGACCCATTCGTTCTCATCTCCCCTAGGACTGTTCTTCTAAGGGCGAGCCTGTCCCTCTCCATTGCTGCTGCCTGGCTTCTCCGCTAAGCCCTGCTCTGTATCCTTCCACCCACCCGCCTGGGCCATACAAGTCCCTTCCACATGGCCTCGACTCTGTCCATGTGGCATGTCCTGCCCACAGCACCGTGGCCTCTGTCTCTTAGCCAACGGGTGAGTACCTGCTTACCTTTCAACAGAAGGTGAGCTCACCTTTCAACACCACACATCAGCCCTGAGAGCAAAGATTGTGGGTTTTTTACTTCATATCGCCAGAAGCTAGCACTGTCCTGGCCCGTGGTCCATGCTGAATACATGACTGGATCAAACAATAAGCACGCTACTTTAAACAGACTCTGAGAAAACCTCCCCCTCCTCATGTGTCCCTCCCCCAACAGGATTTAGATCCTCAGGTTCATGACTTTCTCTGCATTGAGTTGGCAGAGCCACTGGCCTCAGCAGGGAGATGGGAACTGGGCCACTTTCTACAAGTACAGTCATTCCTCATCCTCCTCCAGGGATTGGTTTCAGGAGCTGCTGTAGATACCAAGATACAGGGATGCTCAATCCCTGATATAAAATGGCATTGTATTTGCAAATGGCCTATGCACATCCTCCTGTACACTTTACATCATCTCTAGATTATTTATCCTGTCATAGCCAACACAATGCCCACACATCACTTCATTCACTTGGATTCAACTTAGTACTCGGTGTGCAACAAATTCAGGTTTTGCTTTTTAGAACTTTGTAGAATTTTTTTTTAGTATTTCCCATCTGCAGTTGGTTGAACCCATAGATGCAGAACCCCCAGAAGCAAAGGGATGACCATATTTCAATCCCCACATTGCTAGGCTTCAGTTACACTTGGTAATATCCCAGGTCTCTTTAAGGAGCAGGAAGCAGGCAGGAAACTGAGGAGAGCACCTGCCTTCCATCCCCATCCTGGGACAGCACATGAGAGTGGGGCTTCTCACAGACACACCTACTTGGGAGATTTTCCAGACAAGCCCTGCGGAAGGCCAGCACCGCCCCCCAACCCAACTTGTGAGGCAGAAAGCATCCAGCAATGGCCATGGTCAGCCAGAGTAAAATGGACCCCTCTCTAGGTCAAATGGGCACCCTCCACCCAGCCTTTTCCAACGTTCCGCCATGACCCACGGCCCCCACTGGGCAGCTGCAACTGGTTGAGGGGATTCTATGCGACACCCAGTGATGGCCCTTCCAATAAGCTCTCGTGTTTTTTTACTGTGAGGCCATCTCCCTGAAAGCAACCCAGCGAGCCTCCTGCAGCCTTCTGCACACCAGGCCCTATGCTAGATGCCGAGAGAACAAAGCAGGTACCTGTCCTCAGGTAGAACTCTGAGGGAGTCTAGTGGGAAAACACACCCAATCCCAGTCCCTGACTTCCAGCACCAAAGTTCCCATCGAGAATAGTAATAGAAAATGAGAAGACTGGCTAACATTTACTGAGCACTTATCAACGTGCCAGGGTATTCTAAGCATTTTGAAAGTATTAAATTTAGTCCCCACAGTGACCCTGGGGTGGCATACTGGAGCCGGCTGGCATCACCTCACAACGACCAGTTGTTAAATGTTCAGGAATTTTACAAGCTGGGTGTTAAATGCAACCATTACTAAAAATTAAATTACATAAACTCACAATTAAATACATTATACTAGAAACAAAGGTATTCAGTACTCAAAACTCATCACTTCCCAATTATCTTACCACATGTATTATTCTCCATGCTCTTGAGGTCACTCACGTCTGTTACGTGTGTGGTGGAAATCCTCTGTAATGGGGCTACTGAATATCTCTTCCCAAGCCCATGTTTAATGACGTCACAATGGAAATTGACAAAGGCTACAAATCAGGGCTTGATTTATTTTCTTGCTTATTTTTCTAGACTTAAGAAAGTGATGGAGAAAATATTAATTATGCAAATGAAACAAAAGTATGTTTGTGTCTGTGGCTGTTACTTTGTGATTAGTACCAAAAAAAAGAGGAAATTGTTTTTCTATATTCAAAAACAATCAACCAATTCAGCAAAGTCACTTATGCCTTTGGCAAATGAGCGTTAAGTGTGTACACACATCTTCACTGTCTCACGTTCACCTTACTAGTTAATGTACACGAAACACCAGCCAACCTTCTGGTTGAAACTACACCCCAAGGACTGGCTTTTAAACACTGACCAGTACACACTGCCTCTGAGGTGGGCATTTCCTGTAAGCTCTGTTTCAAAGAGGAGAAAACTAGTTAGGAACGACCTGAGCAGAATTCGTACCAGGCAGTCTAGCCCCAGAGTCCAAGCTCTTATCACAGGCAAGGGGGTGCACCCTGGTGGCCCCCAGTTCTCCCAGGTAGTCCTGGGAAAGCCCTCAGGGAGAGCCGGCTTCCAGTACTTTCCGTCTGACCTTCCATCCCAGACAAGAGGAGCTTACCTCTCTCAGGGAGCACAGGACAGACACAGGGATAGGATGGGCGGGGCATTCTGAGGGCCCTGGGGATGTCTTGGGGCAGAAAGGACAATGAAGCCAAGTTAGGCAGCATGGAGCCTGGGCTGCGAGGATCTTCCCAGAACACAGCCACGGGCCCAGGTGCAGGAAGGCAGGTGAGGTCCAGAGGACACAAAGCAAGAGGGGGAGGTGGGCTGCTTAAGACGCCCAGGGCAGAGGCCAGGACCTTCAGTCACTCATACAGGGACTGTGGCCTCGTGCAAGAGCCGGGAGGTAGATAAGATGTCCCCCCAGGCTCAGAAACTCCTGCCTCCTGTCAGAAGGGCCATTTTAGGCTCCACATGCATCTTGCCAAGGAAACCCTCCCAGCAGACCCAAGGGCAGACAAAGATAAAAGAGCAGATTTCAGGGATAAGAAGCTCTGGCGGCTTATCCTCACAATGGAACCAAACTTCCCAGGGTCTCTGAGGTCTTTTCGCCATGGCTCTGGTCTCTTTCCAGACTCTCCACCAAGTGCATTGAACTTTCCAGTCACACAAAGCCTCCCATTGTTCCTCAGATGAACAGGGCTCTTTCCTACCTCTAAACCCTCACACAGATTGATTCTTCTGGCTGGGGAAGTCAGGGAAGGCTTCATGGAGGAGGTGACGTTTATGCCGGATACTGAAGGAGCGAGTTAAGGCATAGGGGAAAGGTACTGAAAATAGCCCATAGTTCACTCTTCTCTTGCACATAGTATTTGTTACACAAAGAGCCCTGCTGTAATATTCAATGCATTGTAATGGAGGACACACGGTCTCTTTGGCGCCCAATAGGTGGCCCAGTAAATGCACAGGCTATATGGCTTGGGCAGGTTGCCCGACTCTGAGACCTGCAGTCACCCTAGCTGTGAGCCCCAGGTAATTGCTGATACAGAACTATGTTTGACCTACAAAACTAGCAATTTCCTATATGCCCACCTAATAGCCTCTCTGTGACTCCATAAATGGGGTTAATAGCAGTACCATTCTCACAGGATTTGGGGGGAGATTAAATGAATGAACACCTGTGTGAACACCTGGGCAGATGCCTGGGACACGATAAGCGGGTGACAGCAACAGCTAACACTACCTACTATGTGCCAGGTCCTGTCTGAATCACACCACCTGGTCAACTCCTGGGCTCCCCCAGCCTCTCTGTGCAACCAGCCCTCTTCCTATGTCCACTTCACAAAAGAGGAAAAGCTGGGCTAAACACAGGTGGAAAATTCACCCGAGTCTGCACAGCGGGAGGCTGGAGAGTCAGGGTTTGAAGCCCATCGTCTGTACTGCCACATTCCAGTACAGCCACTTTGTTGGGTCAACCTGAGCTGTTATCACTCAAGAATAGCTCCACTGGATGAGTAAGACAACTCGGGTTTCCCTATAGCATTTGGGTTTTCAGAGCTCACACATATGCGGGGGGGCTGGGCAGGGCAAGGTCTGGGACAGGACCAGAGGAAGCACCAACAGCCAGAAGCACTGGCACAGGTGGGCAGGCAGGGGAGGGGCTCATGGAGTGTCTTCTGGAGGCTGCCAGCAGTGGGGATCCTACTATCCAGCACCTGGTGGGGTGGGCAAAGCCAGGAGTCAGAAGGATGAACGGGACCCTGGAGCCTGCTGGACACCTCTGCATCTGTCATCCTGTCTGACTGCTGTGACCTTCTGAGGATGATGAATTCCTCTCTGCTTCCTCCTTCCAAATCTCACGCAAGTCCGCTTGTGACGAACCCTGAAGAGAAGGGGATTGTGGGAAATGTTGAGCCCCATCCTTGGCCAAGCCTACAGAACCCAGTCCCCTGTCAAAGGTAATTCCAGGGATGGTGTCACCAAATGAGTCCTTGCTCAACATGTCTCTCACAAGCCCTTCTCCTGTCCACAGAAAGCCACTCTCCCAGGAGAGCCTATTCCTCAGCGTGGCATTCAAGATCCTGCCCATCAGCCATCTGCTCTCAGCCCCTCTTCCAGCTGTCCCCCCAGCCATCTGGCTCCTGCCATCCCCCAGACACACAAGTCCCAACACCAAACCTTAACAAAGCCCGTTCCCTTGACCAGAAATGCCCTTCCATGCATATTCTCCTTCCCTGGTGTGGACCCTATTCATTGCCTCCCCATCCCTCCCTGTCTTCTGCCTGGCCTCTGTTTGGTCCTGGTCTCCCCCACCCCCTATTCTCCACACAGCCCAGTAGCTCAGGGGGAGCTAATCTGTCTTCCCCACGGAAGTCTAAGCCAATCAACACAGGGGATTGCCATGGTGACTTATTGGTCCAGGGGCAGGTTCTTCTCCAAAATTGCCCAATCCAATTATAATCTCTACCCCTGGGAGGGTGCTGCCTCTCTCTCCCACTAGGCAAGAGCAAGGATGCATGCGGCCCCCGTGCTACTGACAGCCATCGTTTGACTATAGAATGAAATCAACACTGTGGATGACAGAGTAGAGTGAGAAAGAACCTGAGTCCCAGGTGGCATCAGAGAGCTGCTGAATCAGCCAGCCCCGCCTCTGTTTGATACTTTTTTTTCCCCCGTCACTTGTAATTCCAAAAGTATCCTCATAGATGCACCGCTTCTTGACCAGGTACATTCCGATTCATTTCCTCTGAGCCCAATACAAACGTCGCCCCTCTGCAGATCCCATCATGCCCTGAAACTTCATCTGTTCCAGCACTTTGGTCCGTTCTTCATCCCAGTCCCTTGAGGCGTTGCCTCCCCTGTGGGTCGCTGAGCTCTTGTAAAGCAAACCATCTCACGGAAGCTACAGCAAGACGAGTGTATCTGTTTAATCTCATTCATTCCACATTCGTTCAGCAAACATTTACCGAGTACCTCTAAGGCAGTGAGTGCCGAGATAGGATGGGCTTTGCATACACATGTGTGCTGGTGGTAGGAGTGGACTCATGCAGGAGAGAGAGGCTGCAGGTGAAAAGTAAGACACCGGCAGATGTGGTGGCATGAATGGTAGACGGGGCTGGCCCAGTGGAGCGGTGGGTCAACCTTGGACTTTAGGGCCTTGACCCTCTTCCTGTGTCCCGGGGGAGGAGGAGTATGCAGCTGAGCAGGGTTGGGGAAGATTGAGAAAGCTCTGGAAGCAGGGCAGGTTGCTGAAGCCAGAACTTACAGGACGCATCTGAGAGAGAGGCTGCATCCTCCTCCCCTGCTTTGGAAAGGAGTGAGTGCCAAGGAGCTGAGGGTACATGCATTCATGCATCTGCGCATTCATTCAGCTCACATTAGGAAGTGCCCCTGTATACCAGGCATCACGTTTGGCACTTGGGATTAATCCGTGAATGCAGAGTAAAGGGGCCTTGTTCTGGCTCAAGGTGCCAGAAGTCCTCTCCCTGAAACCTGAGATATTTATGTCCACCGTTCAAGTTGAATATGTTAGAAATCGTGTGGCCACCCATAGTGGATCCACCCCCAGGCACAGGGAAACCAGGTGACACTTGGGGAATGCGGGTGTTGTCTCTTTAAATCCTTGAGAGTCTGTGATCAGCTCATACAAGCTCATACTAACTGTGGGAGGAAAAGGGATGGGTTCTGTCTTCTGTGGATGGGTTCTGCTTGCACCCTGAGTCTCTGAACAGTCCCTTCTCCACGATCTCCCATTTAGTGTCCTTGCAGATGAGAGCAGTGCCATGCCCAGAGGACCAGTCCTGTAAATATCGTATGCATGTAGGAATGGCAGTTGTTTTCACATGGGCCATGTGTCAGTCAGAATTCATGTTGCCAGTGACAGAAATTCAACTCGAACTAGCTGAGGCCAAAAGGGGAATGTATTAGCTCACAGAATCCAGAGAACATTTTGTGATCAAACAATCAAATGAAGGAAAGGCAGGAAGCAACTGGGCCTTGGAACAACAGGAACCAGAACTGGGCAAGAAGCATTTCTCTCCACCTCTCATCTTGGCTCCTCCATGCATGGGGCTTCACCCCCTCCGTCTCCACAGGCCATCTCCTCAGAGTGGTGCAAAATATGTTGACTGAGTGCCCCCGAATCTTATATCCTGGAGCCTGCACTGTGAAGAGAGCCTTGAGACACCTGTACAGTTCTATCTCGAAAAATTCCAGGCAAAGGATTTGCCTGGGGTAGGCCCAGTTTACATGCAATTCTTGGCCCTGAACCAATCATCTATGGCCAGATGGAAAAGGACATTTAGAGTGACTCACCTTGGGTCACGTATCCATCTCCAGACCAAGCAACCAAGGCCAGAAAAGTGGGGTCCTCTAAAAACATGGCAACATCTGCTAGAGTCTAGGGGTAGGAGCATGGAGAACAGAAAATTCTAGAGGATGGAGGATGTTTAGAAGAAGGGGGATGAAGCCGCGCTCGGTGGCTCAGCCTGTAATCCCGCGCCTTTGGGAGGCTGAGGTGAGTGGATTGCCTGAGCCCGCGGGTTCGAGACCCGCCTGGGCAACGTGGCGAGACCTCATCTCTACAATAAATCAAAAATGAGCCGGGCGTGATA
>CAUYQG010058845.1:0-10806 GCA_963574415.1 Tarsius wallacei | reverse complement strand
TACTGATCTAAGTAACTTTAAACTGGGTAAAGTTTTTGTCTCTAGTTGATGAAGTTGTTTCCCATGATGCGTTAATTCTATGCTGCTATTTCTGTGTACTGAATTTGAATAATTAATCAATGGATAGCAGATGGTGGGAGTAAGGTTTCTCACTTTTAGAGTTGAAATTTGTAGAAAAAAATCTAGAATTGGCTAGAATGATCCATGTGGTAATAAAATAAAGTTGGAGGTGTAATAGGAAATTTTGTTTAGCTTAATATAAGTGCAGGTGGCTACTTATAGAAATATTTATAGCAATAGGCATATACATGGGTAAGTTTATCAAATATATTTTCTTGCTCTATTAGCCAAGAGGCCCTAGAAGCAGCAACACTCAGAAACATCAAATTTACCTAGAGCTCTGGTCTTTCCTAATAATTTTTCCAATAAAATGAGCTAGGGCTTTTGGAAAAATGACTAATTCTATTACTGGGAAAGGAAATATACACAATGAACCTGGAGTATCTTGTAATTCCATAAAGTAAGTAGTGTTCAAGAAACAAACCTCTATATTGGTTTGGAATATGTCAAAGGGACATATTAGCCAACTGGGAGCTGCCAATGTCCAAATCTGGAATTATTTAAAGAAAAAAAAAGTACTGCATTATAACTTGAAGTATTAGATAAATTCATACTAATATACATGATTGGACAATTAAGTAACTAAATAGTACAGAATAAACAAATATGTGCAGAAGAAAAAATTCAGATAATTTATGTAAATACTGTTCCCTCATTGGATAATATATAATGAGGTCACTGTCAAGTTTTAATATCGGTAATCAGACATCTGGTTGGAGTTCTAAGTGCTGGAACGTACTTCAGGGAGAAGGTTCCTAAGGGTTGCCACAGAAGAAAAATTTCAGTTACATAACAGAGGAATCCTCCATACATCAATGAAAGCAAGAGAAGGAAATCAGGGGTATCCAAACAGGAGAAAGTTAGTATACTTCTTTGCAGACAATATGGTTCTATACCTAGAGAACCTTAGAGAGTCTGTCAAAAACCTCTTCAAACTGATAAACTGATAACTTTGGTAAAGTCTCGGGTTACAAAATGAACGTGTAAAAGACAGTTGCATTTCTATACACCAGTAACAAGTAGGCTGACAACCAAATAAAAAATAATCCTATTCACAATAGACACACACACACACACACACACACACACACACACACACACAAACACACACACAGAGAGAGAGAGAGAGACAGAGAGAGAGGGAAATACTTAGATATCCACCTAACCCCAGAGAAGTGAAAGACCTTTACAATGAAAATGCTGCTCAAGGAAGTCAAGGATGATACAAACAAACGGAAAAACTTCCCATGCACATGGATTCGAAGATTCAATATTGTCAAGCTATCCATCCTAACCAAGGCAATCTACAGATTGAATACACTACCCATCAAATTGCCAATGTCATTTTTCACAGACCTAGAAAAGACAATACAGAATTTCCCATGGAAGTAAAAATGAGAAGGGAATAGCCAAAGTAATCCTCAGCAAAATGAACAAAGCTGGAAGTGTCACACTTCCGGACTTTTAACTTTATGACAAGGCTACAGTAACAAAGATGGCATGGTATTGGTACAAGAATATGAACATAGACTAATGAACAGGACAGAAATTGAGAAAATAAAAATATATTCTCTCAACCAACTCATCTTTGACAAAGCTATCAATAATTATCACTGGGGAAAGTAAGCCATATTTCAAAAATGGTGCTGGGAAAACTGGCTAGCCACTTGCAGAAGAATGAAACTGGACCCTTAACTATCCCATATACAAAACTGTATATCCCATAAAGAAAAATTTACTCAGAATGGATCAAGGACTTAAATGTAAATCCTCAAATTATTAGAATCATTGAAGAAAATATAGGGAACACCCTACTGGACATAACAGTAGGCAATTAATTCATGGCCAAGTCCTCAAAAGCAAGTGCAACAAAAGCTAATATAGACAGGTGGGACCTTATCAAACTGAAAGTCTTTTGCACAGCAAAAGAAACCATCAAGAGAGTAAAGCGACAACACACAGAATAGGGAAAAAAAATGGCAAGCTATGCATCTGACAAAAGCCTAGCATCCAGTATCTACAAGTACTCAAACAAACAGAAAGGAAAACAAAAATTAATAAGTGGGCAATGGACATGAACAGATACTTCTCAAAGGATGACTTACAAGTAGTCAACAGACACATGAAAAAATGCTCAGCCTCACTAATCATCAGAGGAATGCAAATCAAAACTACCATGAGATACCACCTAATACAGGTAAGGATGGTTGTCATTAATAAGTCAAACAAAAAGCAAAAAAACAGGTGCCGGCGTGGCTGCAGAGAAAAGGGGACACTTCTATGCTGTTGGTGGGAATGTGAGCTTTTATAGAAAACAATGTGACAATTTCTCAAATAACTAAAAATTGAGCTTCCATATGATCTGCAATCCCACTCTTGAGAATATGCCCATAAAAACATAAATTGCTCATCCAAAAAGACACCTGCACACACGTGTTCATTTCCACACTATTCACAATAGCAAAAACATGGAACCAACCCAGATGCCCATTGAAAGTGGACTGGATAAAGAAAATGTGGTACACATACATGATGAAATATTATGCAGCCATGAAGATGAGCAAATTCATGGTATTAACAGCAACTTGGATGCAGTTGGAGACCATCATACTACGTGAACTATCACAGAACCAAAGAACTGAATACCACATGCTCTCACTCATAAGCAAGCACTGAATACTGGTGGCATGGGGGAGGATTGGCAGACACTGGAAACTGGTAGGGGAGGATGCAAGAGAGGAAGGGGGGAGGCATGTTACAATACGGTGGGTACTTTGTCCACTACCAGGGGAGAGAAGGACAGCTAGGAGACCAAACTTCCAACCAACAGGCTGCCTACTTATGTAGCAAATCGCCACTTGTATCCCATAACTCTAAAATAAAAAAAGCTCTTAGATCTGAAATCCCCAGAGACCATTCCTGATATGAAAGGCAGAATGTCTCACAATTCATAAAGAGAGATCGTTGTAGTGTTTTGATGTTAAATGCTTTACAACTGGCTCATCAATGGGAAAATAGTAACATTAAAAAAATAAATTGTACTAATAGAAAAGTTCAATACACAATTTACCAAGAATAAAATACGCAACACATTTTATTGTGAAATCCATATACCCAATGGATACACATAAAAAAAGTATCATAGGATGATTTTGTTGATTTTTACCATTTTCTATTCTTAGCCAATGCCAATCTATGACTGCATTTGATAAATGAGTTTAGTTCTAATATGAATGTTGGTTGGTAGTTTTATTTACACTGACATATGACAAAAGTGAAACCATGAAGGTGTTTGTTGGACATCTCTCATTTGCCATTAAAGTGAATGCTTAACTGGACAATTGTTTTTGAATTTTCCCGTCTGATCATAAAGTAATAGCTACAAACACAACATACCTTTTAGTTGACTTTTTTTTCTTTATCATTCCTTAGTTTGGACAATCAACAAGACAATAAGTCATATTTTTTTATTTGTAGTATTTGTTTATTTCCAAGGCTTTAGTACTCTAGCCATGGCCAAAGAGATAGCTTTCCATGTAGAATTGAAACGAGCAAGAGCATACATCATATATCATTTAAATCACAAATACACAAACTCAAGATCCAAGATAACGTGTAGTAAAATATGGAAGTTTTGAGTAATATTTTGGTTTTAATATAACGGATTTAACTATAGTTTACATATCGGAATCTTCAATAATTTTTTATTATAACTACCACATTTCAAGTTGCCTAGAACAATATAAATTATCTCTCTCAAGCTGGTTCTAGCACACCACTGGTTGAGGCAAACAAATGTGTGTGAAGCTATTGTAGTTTTCTTCTGTTACAGTTTAAATAAATTGTATCATTAATTTTATTTTCAGAATCCAAGTCAACATATTCTAAGAATTCTCCTTGAAATTATCTCTAGCCCACTGAAACAATGGTCTTTCTCTACACATTTTCTAATCATTTTGTCTTTTTCTTCCCTCTGCACTCATCATGATAATTTGGTAAACAGCGATTGCTGAAACTTCCTCAACCCGTTCATGATTTGAACTCACCAAATAGTGCTGTCACCTTAATAAGGTTTAACTTGATATTGATAAAATGCTACTTTATCTTTTAGTGAGTAGAAAACATAAAATTAGCCATGAACCATTTTAAAGTGTACAGTTTAGTGATATTTACTGCATTTTCAGTGTTGTGCAACTATCACATCCAGATGGTTGCAAGACATTTTATCACCCCACAAGGAAATCCTGTGACCCGTTAATAAGTCACTCTTCATTCCTCCCTTTCCTCATCCACTGATAAGGACTAGTTAGCTATCTATCTCTATCAATATACCTATTCTGGATATTTTATATAAATGCAATCATACAGTACGTGATCTTTCGTATCTGGTTTGCTTCACTGACCATAATGTTCTCAAGTTTCATTCACATTATAGCATACATTTTCATTCCTTTCTACGAATATATAACATTTTATTTTTTCATTCATCTAATGATGGACATCAAGGTTATTTCCAGTTCTGATTTATTATAAATAGTGTTGCTGTAAAAATTTATGTACACATATTTGCTCGAATACTTAATTTCAATTTTTTCTTCTATGTAAATCTAAGCATGTAATTTTTGAGGTATAGGAAAAATCTATTTAACCTTTTGAGACACTACCAGGATGTGTTATACAATGGTTACACAATCTTACAGTATCAACAATAATGCACTAGGGTTCCATTTCTCCACATACTCACCAATACTTGCTATTTTCCTTTTTTTCTAATTATAATCAACCTAGAAGATATGAAATAGTATCTCATTGTGGTTGTGATTTGCATTTCCATAGTGACTATACCAAACATATTTTCATAAGCTTTTTGTCCATTTGTAAATTTTGTTTGGAGAAAGTTTTACTCAAGTCCTTAGCCCATTTTTAATGATATCATTTGTTTATTGTCGCTGTTGTTATTGTTGACTTAAAAAAAAAGATGTGGGGTACAATTCATAGTTAGATATACAAATGGTCATTGTGTAGGTAAAGTTTGGGCCTCATTTTGGTCCCCACTTCATCTGGTTTGAGATCAGGTATCCTTATGGATGAAGTGTGCCCTTCTTCCCTCCCCTGGCAGTTTCCCATTACTGCCAATCCCTTTCTTATAAGATCATGATAATTGATCAGGGTCTGCTTATAAGTGAGAACATGTGGTACTCAGTTCTTTGTTTCTGTGATCGATCATTCAGTATTATAGACTCTCAGTCCATTCAAGTTGCTGTGAAGTTCATAATTTTGTCCTTCTATTTGAAGGCATAATATTCCACTATGTGGATGTACATTTTTTAAAATCCAGTCATCTTTTGATGGGCAGCATAGGTGGTACCATGTTTTTGCTAGTGTGAATAATGCTGCAATAAACATGATGCATGTGCAGGTATATTTTTCATAGACTGATTTAAGTTCCTCTGTGTAAATTCCCAGAAGGGGGATTCCTGAGGCTTATGGAAGGTCAGTTTTTGGATCTTCTAGGAATCGCCAAACTGTTTTCCACAGAGGTTGTATTAGTTTACACTCCCACCAACAGTGTAGAATTTTTCCCTTTTCCCCACATCCTCTACAGCATCTGTTGTTTTTTGATTGTGACTTGTATGAATTATTGTTGTATATTAAACACTAAACCCAAATATATGATTTACAATATTTTTCTCCATCATTTGGGTTGTCCTTTTACTTTCTTTTTGCGTCATGTGAAGCAGAATATTTTTTAAATGTTTATGAAGTCTAATTTGTACTTTTGTTATTTTTGCTTTTGGTGTCATGTCTAAGAATACTTTGCCAAATCCAAGGCCATGAAGATTTACTCCTATAGTTTCTTCTAAGAGTTTTACAGTTTTAACTCTTACATTAATGTCTTAGATCCACCTCAAGTTAAAATTTTAATATGTATAAGGTTGAATTTTAACTTGATTCATTGGAAAGTGAATATTCAATACTCTCAGCATTATTTGTTGAAGAGATTTCTTTTACCACTGAACAGTCATAGCTGTTTAATGTTGTAAAAAAATCAATTGACCATGGACATATATTAATTTTTCTTAACTTCTCTAGTCTATCCCACTGGTCTACAAGTTCATCTTATGCCAGTACCATGTTGTTTAACCACAGTTTCCCTTTAACCACAAGGTCTTTGTAGTAAGTTTCGAAATCAGAAAGAGTGTGTATTCTAACCCTGTTCTTTTACAAGGTTGTTCTGGCTAGTAAGGGTTCCTTACATTTCCATATACATTTCAGAAAAACGATTTTTCTGTTTCTATAAAAAGGCCATTGGGATTTTGATAGGTATTTTATTAAATTTTTAGGACAATATTGGTAGTACTGCCATTTAACAGCAGTGGGTATTCCAACCCACAAACATAGAATGACTTTTCATTTATTTGGATCATCTTAAATTTTCATAACAAGTTTTTTAGTTTTCAATGTACAGATCTTTCCCCATATTGGTTAAAATTTTCCCTACGTTTGTACAATTTTAAATGGATTTTTAAATTTCATCTTTAAACTAATTGTTGCTAGTTTGCAAAAATACAACTGACTTTTGCAAATCTTGTTTCCCACAACACTGCTGAATTGATTTGTCATCTTTAATATTTTTGTGTGAATTCCTTCATTTTGTATTTGTTACATCATGTAATCTAAAAATAAAGATGATTTTACTTTTTCTATTTGGAAGATTTTTCTTCTCCTGGCATAATTACACTGGTTAGAACATCTAGTACAATGTTGAATAAAGTGAAGAAAGCAGACGTCCTTGTCTTGTTCCTAATCATAAGAGAGAAGGTTTTAACAGTTTGCCATTGAATATAATGTTAGCTTTAGGTTTTTCATAATTGCTTTTTATTATTTGAGGAAGTATATTTGCAGACATAGTTTGTGGAGTGTTTTTATCATGAAAGAATATTGAATGTTGTCAAATTATCTTTCTTTCAACTAATTTCTTTTTTCGATTTATTTTATTAGTGTGCTATATTATATTGAATGATAACATATATATAGTATGTATTATATTTATATGTTCAACCACCCTTGCATTCTTGAAATAAATTTTACTTGATCATGTGTATGATTTTCTTAAAATTTCATTCGATGTGGTTTACTACTGTTTTATGGAGGCTTTTTGCATCTATATTAATGCATAATCTTAATCTTTACTCTCATTTCAGATGATGTCTTTCTCTAGCTTTAGTATCAGAGTAATGCTAGCATCATAAAGTGAATTAGAGAGTGGTCCCTCCTCTTCTATTTTTGGGAAAAATTTAAGAAAAATTGGTATTAATTATTTTACAAATATTTGGAAGAATTCATCAGTTGAAGACATCTGGTTCTGGAATTTATCTTGCGGAAGAATTTGACTGCAATCTCTTTATTTGTTGTAGATCTATTCAAATTTTTTTATTTCTTCGTAAGTCAGTTTTGGTAATTTCTGGCTTTCTAGAAGTTTTTTTACATGTTATCCAATTCGTTGATGTAAATACTTCCATAAAACTTTTCATTGTTTAAGACCTGCAGTAATGTCATCAATTTCTGTTCTGATTTTAATAATTTGTATCTTTTTTCTTGGCGTAAAGATTTGTCAGTTTTGCTAATTGCTTCTAGAAGAAAACTTATGTTTCATAATTTCCCCAATTTTTTATTCTCTATTTTAGTCTTTATTTTATTTATCTCTGCTGTAATGCTTATTATTCTTTTCCCTATGCAAGCTTTGAACTATTTTGCTTTTCTTTTTATAGTTTCTTATGGTGTACATTTAGGTTATTAATTTGGATCTTCTATTTCTAACATAAGTATTATAACTATATATTTCCACATGAGCACTCTGTTAGCTGCATTCCTAAAGTTTTGTTGTGTTCTGTTTTAGTTTTTATCTGTCTTAATATTTTCTTTTTCTTTTATTTTATTTTTAAAATGTGGAGTATGATTCAGGCTTATGTATACAAATGTTCATTATGCAGGTACTGTTGTTGATGAGGGATGCTCCTCCCTCCCCTGGCAGTTTACCTTAACTGCCAATCCCACCACCATCCTCCCCTGGGAGTTTCCCACCACTGCCAATCCCTTTATTACAGTAGTATGATAGTTGTTCAAGGTCCGCCTATAAGTGAGAATGTATGGTACTCTGTTCTTTGTTTCTGTGATAGACTGTGGAGTATGATCGACTCTAAATCCATCCAAGTTGCTACAAAGTCCATATGTTTGTCCTTCTTTAGGGCTGCATAATATTCTATTGTGTATATGTACCATTTTTTTTTTTATCCAATCCAGCTTCCATGGGCAGCATGGCTGGTTCCATGTTTTTGCTATTGTGAATAGAGCTGCAAAAAATATGCATGTGCAGGTATCTTTTTTGTAGAACAATTTAAGTTCCTCCAGGTATATTCCCAGTAGGGGGATTGCTGGGTCATATGGAAGGTCGATTTCTAGTTCTTTCAGAAATCGCCACACTGTCTTCCAAAGAGGTTGTATTTGTTTGCATTCCCACCAGCAGTGTAGAAGCCTTCCTTTTACTCCATGTCTTTGCCAGCAACTATTGTTGTTTGTTTTGTTCATGATGGCCATTCTTACTGGGGTTAGGTGGTATCTCAATGTGATTTTGATTTGCATTCCTCTGATGATGAGTGAGGCTGAGCACTTTTTCATGTGTCTGTTGGCTGTCTGTATATCTTCTTTTGAGAAGTGTCTATTCATGTCTTTTGCCCACTTTTTAATGGGGCTGTTTGTTCTTTTCTTTTTGGCATATTTGAGTTCCTTATAGATCCTAGATGTTAGGGCTTTGTCAGATATAGAGTTGGCAAATTTTTTTTTCCATTTTGTGTGCTGTCTCTCTGCTCTCTTGATGGTTTCTTTTGCTTGCCGAAGCTCACCAGTTTATGAGGTTCCTCTTGACTATCTTATTTCTTATGATATTGGTACTTAGGGTTCTGATCACAAATTGGTTGCCAGTTGCAATTTCCATAAGAGTGTCTCCTGGATTTTCTAAGATTCTTATAGTTTGAGATTTTATGTTTAGGCCTTTGATCCACTTAGAGTTAATTTTTATGGGTGGTGATAAGTAGGGGTCCTGTTTCAATCTTCTGCATGTGATCAGTCAGTTTTCCCAGAACCATTTACTGAATAGGTTCTCTTCTCCCCAGTGATTGTTAGTGGAGGCTTTGTCAAAGATGAGTTCATTGAAAAATTGAGGCTTTGCTTTCAGAATCTCTATCCTGTTCCATTGGTCTGTATGCCTGTTCTTATACCAATACCAGGCTGTTTTGATTACTGTAGCCTTATAGCAAAGTTTGACATCCGGAAGTGTGAAACCTCCTGATTTGTTTCTTTTGCTAAGGGTTATTTTGGCTATTTGTGGTTGTTTATGCTTCCATATGAATTTCTGTATTGTCATTTCCAGGTCTGAGAAGAACGATGTTGGTAATTTAATGGGTATTGTGTTGAATCTGTAGATTGGCTTTGGTAGGATGGACGTCTAAACAATGTTAATTCTTCCTACCTATGAGCATGGAATATTTTTCCATTTGTTTGTGTCTTCTTGGATTTCTTTGAGGAGTGTTTTGTAGTACTCAGTGTAAACGTCTTTCACTTCTCTGGTTAGGAAGATGCCAAGGTATTTCTTTTCTTTTCTTTTCTTTTTTGTGTGGATATTGTGAATAGGATTGTGCTTTATTTGGTTCTCCTCCTGCTTGTTGTTTGTGTATAAGAATGCAGCAGTCTTTTGTACATGTATTTTACACACTGATACTTTGCCAAGGTCCTCTATCAGTTCAGGCAGGTTCTTGACATATTATCTTGGATTTCCGAGGCATAGGATCATATCATCAGTTAAGAGGGATAACTTGACCTCTTTTCCTATTTGGATACCCCCGATTTCCCTGTCTTGTCAAATCATAACTGATCCTGAAGAAATACAAAGGATTATTAGAGATTACTATGTACACCTCTATGGAAACAAACTTGACAACCTAAATGAAACGGAGGACTTTCTGACATCACACAACCTCCCCAGATTGAAACAAGAAGACATTGAGACACTAAATTGACCAATAACAACCCAGGAAATTGACTCTGTCATAAGAAAACTACCTACAGAAAAAAAGCCTTGGACCTGATGGCTTTCCAGCAGAATTCTACAAAATGTACAAGGAGGAGCTGATACCAATGCTATTGAAAATATTTCAGGCAATGGAGAAGGATGGAATTCTCCCCAAATCATTTTACGAAGCTAACATCACACTGATACTCATACGAGGTAAAGATCCAACAAAAAAAGAGAACTACAGACCAATATCCCTTATGAACATAGATGCAAAAATCCTCAACAAGATTCTAGCAAATCAAATCCAAAAACACCTCAAAAATCATCCACCATGACCAAGTAGGCTTCATCCCCAGGATGCAGGGCTGGTTCAACATTCGCAAGACCATAAATGTAATTAAATACATCAACAGATATAAAAACAAGAACCACATTATTATCACATTAGATGCAGAAAAAGCATCCATTCTTGATAAAAACCCTCAAACACCTAGGTATAGAAGGAACATACCACAAAATAGTAAGTGCCATCTATGATAAACCCACAGCTAACATATTGCTAAATGGACAGAAACTGGAAAAATTTTTCCTGAAAACTGGAACAAGACAAGGCT
>CAUYQG010058843.1:0-34666 GCA_963574415.1 Tarsius wallacei | reverse complement strand
AATGTTTATTTTTATTCCACTGTGGTCCGAGAAGGTACATGATAGGATTTCGGTCTTTTCAAATTTACTTATGCTTGATTTATGACCAAGTATGTGGTCGATCTTAGAGTACGTTCCATGCGGTGATGAGTAGAATGTGTACATGCTGTTTTATGTACTGTAGCTTTGTAGTATATTTTGAAAACTGGAATCGTGATATCTCCAGCTTTGTTTTTTTTTTTCTCAAGATTGTTTTGGCATTCATGTTCATCTGTTCTCTATGAAAATTTATTTCTGTAAAAAAAAAAATGCCTTCTGGGTTTTGCTAGAGATGACATTAAATATTTACATTGCTTTGGGTGATATGGACGTTTTAACAATATTAAACCTTTCAATCCATGAACAGGATGTTCTTCTATTTGTTAGTGTCTTTCTAATTTTCTTCAATATTTTGTAGTTTTCATTGTATGTGTTCAACTTCCTTACTTAAATTCATGTTTAATTATTTTATTCTAAAGTGTTATTGAAAATGGGATTGTTTATTTAATTTTATTTTCAAATTGTTTTTTGTGTAGGGAAACACGTCTGATATTTGTAAGCTTTTAAAGTACTTTGTAACTTTCCTGAATGTATTTTACAATTCCACTATTTTTGGGGTGGAGACTTCTAGATTTTATATATACATATATATGACTATGTCATTTCCAAGCAGAAACAAACTTATTTCCTTTTTTCTGATATGTATGTACTTTATATTTTTTTCTTGTCTAATTGCTTAGATTAGGATTTCCAGTGCTATGATGAATATAATTAGGAGAGCGGGCATGGTTGTCTAGTTCCTAATGTTAAATGCTTGTAGCTTTTCACTATTAATTATGATGTCAGCAGTAAGCTTTTTTTAAAAGTTTTTATTGTTTTGAGGTGCTTTCTGTGTATTCTGGGTTTTTGAAAATTATCATCATCAGAGTGTGTGAAATGTTTCTTCTGCTTCTATTGATATCAGCATGACACTTTTAATTTATTCGTGTATTGAATGACACAACTGATTTGCATAGTTGAAATATTTTTGCATATTAGTAGTAAATCCCAATTGATCATGGAGTAGAATGCTTTTAATGTGCTACTGGATTCCATTTGCTGGCATTTTGTTGAGGATTTTTATATCTATATTCCAGCTTATTTTATTGGGCTGTAAGTTATCTTTGTCTGGGCTTGGTATCTGGGTCATGCTAGTTCCATAGCATGCATTTGGAAGTATTCCCATTTCTTTAATTAAAAAAAAAAAAGAGTTTGATACCATTAACATTTATTCCTTATATGTTTGGTACAATTCACCAGTGAAGCCATTTAGTTTTTGGCCTTTCTTTGTTGAGAAAACCTTTGACTTTTCTTTGCTGGGAGTTTTGATTATTGATTCATTCTCCATACTAGTTTAGATTTGTACAGACTTTATATTTGTTTCATGATTTAGTCTTTTCAGGTTGTGTGTTTGTTTTTTTACACTTTATCAAAGTCTCCTAGGTTGCCCAGGGTTTGTGGTTATAATTATTCACAGTAGCCTTCAATATTTTTAAAATTTCTGTTACATTTATGGTAATTTCTTTTCTTTCATTGTATTTTAACTCTATTTTTGTCTTCACCCTTTTATTTGTTTATTTTTTAACTAAGGGTATATTGCTTTTTATTATCTGTTCAGTAAACCAATTCTTTGTTTTTGTTTTTTTATTGTTCCACATTTTTGATTTAGTTTTTCTCTGCTCCAATCTTTGCAAAAAATAGCCTTCTGGATTTCTCACAAAGGGAATTTTTCCATGAGTTGTTCCTGAATAAATGTGTTTGTGGAGCAAATAAAGGTCCATGACTCCTACTCCGCATGTTGCTGACTTGACTTTCCATCAATTTAATATTAAATATTACAATAACTTTGCAATCCTGAGATAATTATCACTTGATCATGGTGTGTCATCCTTTATATATAATGTAATATTTTATTTTCTAACAATTTATTCATAATGCTGACATCCATGGTACTGAAGAAGATTGCTCTATAGTTTTTTTCTTAAAATGTATTTTTCTGATTTGGTGTTAGATTATTATTAGTCCCATAGTGCTAGTTAAAATGTATTCCTTTCATTTCAATTTTATGAAAAATTTTATATGGAATTTATATTATTTATTCTTTAAATGTTTAGTAATAGTGAGTTCAACTCCAGTGAGTTCATATATACTTGGAATTTTATTTATGTGATTTTTAACAAAAATTTTAATATATCAAGTTCTGTCAAAATAAAGTTGTTATGTATACTTCCTTAACTTTTATAGATATATTTCAATAATTATCCCAACCTCATGTAATCTTTTTAATTTATTGTTACAAAGTTGTTCATACTATTATATTGCTGTCTTTGTAATTGTATAGAATCTGTTGTGTCATAACCACTCTCACTTATGATCTAGGTGATATGTATGTGTGTGCGGTTATTTGTTTCTAATTGTTCTGGCCAGTTGTCTTTTTTTTTAACCTGAAAATTATATTCCAAGTTTTTTAACCTGAAAATTATATTCCAAGTTGATATGTAGAAGAATTATTTGGAATATGTGTTTTCAAATATTTGGAGATTTGCCAGTGGTCTTTCTGTTATTGATTTCAATTCAAGTATGATTTATTATTCTAATGTTCTTTCTTTTATTAAGAAGTTACATTTCTTAAAAAATAAAAGAAGTTATATTTTTCATGACTACTTTAAATTTAAGGTTAATGAGACCTTTGTTTAATGGTTCAGAATATAATCTATTTTGATCCATGGTTTGTAAATTCATATGGAATGTTCTATCAATGTCAATTAAACCATGTTCGTTAATAATGTTCAAAGTTTTTCTATCTAATTTTCTATTATTTGATTCATTATAGAAGTATTGAAATCTTTCAATAATAATAAATTTTTTCTACATTCCCTAGGAATCCAGCTATGTTTGCCTTATATCTTTTGAGCTCTGTTCTGTGCATAAGCATTAAAATTGTGTACTTTTATTATGGTAACATTATCTTTCTATTCCTGTTAATATCCTTTGCCCTGAAATATATTTTAATAATAATAAAGTTATTTCAGTTTTCTTTTGTCTACAGTTACCATTTTATAATTTTTCCATCTTTTTTTCTTGTATCCATCTGTTAGTTTTTAATTAAAATAAAGTGCTATTAGGCTGATAACTTTGGGTTTCAGTTTTTCATCAAATCTTTTATCTGCCTTATATTTGAGGTGTTTCTGTCCTTTATATTTAATATCTTTATTGATATTGTTGGGTTTAGTCTAGCAATTGTTACATAAGCCATGTTGCTCCATATGTACTTGCTCACACTTTTTTCTATTACTGACATTGTTTGTTTTTTTGATTTTTAATTTTAAAAATGTGGGGTACAATTCATGGTTAGGTATACAAATGTTCATTATGCAAGTACCCTTGTTGATGAGGTGTGCCCCCTCCTCCTCTGGCAGATTCCTACCACTGCCAATCGTTTCTTCCCCCATCAACCCCCAGCAGTTTCCTGCTACTGCCAATCCTTTTCTTATAGTATTATGATAATTGTTCAAGGTCCGTTTATGAGTGAGAATTTGTGATACTCAGTTCTTTGTTTCTGTGATAGATCACTCAGTATTATAGACTCTAAGAGCATCCAAGTTGCTGTGAAGTTCATAATTTTGTCGTTCTCTGTGGCTGTGTAGTATTCCATCATATACATGTGCCACATTTTTTTTATCCAGTCCTCTTTTGATGGGTAGCATGGTTGGTTCCATGTTTTTGCTACTGACATTGTTTTTAGAATATTTTATGCTATTTTAATGATTCTATATACTTTGTACTTTCTGTTGCATGTATTCCTCTCAGGGAGAGCACAAATGTCTTTTTGGACCCTTTGATGGGTCATGGTTGAGAAACTCTTGTCAAAAAAATGCTGAAACATTCATAGAATTCATTTTATTTTTATTTTTTTACAACTTCCAGAAATTACAGCCCTCCATTACGTGATTTACAATGCCTTGAAAACCATTGATTCATATATCTTGTCCATTTTGTTTGTTTGTTTCAGATAGTTGGGTAAATCTCTTTTTTTAAAAAATATATTCTGTTTATTTTTGTATAGTTTTACACATACATATGTTTACCAAGTTTGAGAACATTTGTATATGCACAGATTCTTAAACAAAATGGGTTCATGATTATGATTTTTTTCATTGCAAAATATAACATACTATTCTCATTATTTAAACAATATATAAACATTATTTGTAAGTATCTTTTCTAATATACCATAACTTATCACCTTCAAAATGTGAAAAGACATAAAGTGAAAAGCTAAATGTACTGCCACACTGCTTGTCTTCTAGTCCTGCTCTTCCATAACTTATGACATTTTCTTTATATCATTCTAGTAATTTTAAGTGTATATTCATGCAAATAACTACATATTTTTACATAAACAAATTGGTGCTTAACATATACAGTATGACTTTTAAATTTTTAAAAAGTCTAGGTATTTTGCCATATTTATAGATAATATATATGGTTCTTCCACTTTTTTTGTAATCAATAGTTTTTAATATGATATTGTGGGGTACAGTTAAGGGTTAGGTATACAAATATGCTTTGTTCAGGCACCCTTGTTAATAAGAGGTGTCTCCCCGTCCCCAAACAGATATTTACTACCACTAATCCCATCTCCCTACCCCTCCCCCCCATAGTTTCCCACCACTGTCAGTCATTTTCTTATGGTAATACGTTGGATGATCAAGGTCCACTATATGAGTGAGAACACAGTGATACTCAGTTCTTTGTTTCTGGGAGAGGTCACTCAGTATTATAGACTCCAGTTCCATCCAGGTTGCTGTGAAATTCATGATGTTGTTCTTTTTTATGACTGCGTAGTGTTCCATTGTGTATATGTACCACATTTTTTAAAAATTAATCAGTATTTTTTATTATCATATTGTGGGGTACAGTTAAGGATTGGGTATACAAATATACTTTGTTCAGACACCCTTGGTGATAAGAGGTGTCTCCCCTCCCCGTCCCCAGACAGATATTGAGTATCATTAATCCTATCCCCCCTCCCCTCTCCTCCCTGTAATTTCCCATCACTGTCAGTCATTTTCTTGTAGTATTACGTTAAACCACATTTTTTTAATCCAGTACTCTTTTGATGGACAGCATGCTTGCTTCCAGGTTCTTGCTAATATGAACAATGCTGTGATAAATATACGTGTGCAGGTATCTTTTTTATAGAGTGATTTGAGTTCTTCAGGGTATATTCCCAGTAGGGAGATTGTGGGGTCATATGGGAGGTTGATATTTAGAGTTTTTAGGAATTGCCACACTGAGATACCACCTAACTCCAGTCAGAATGGCAATTATCAATAACTCAAAAAATAACAGTTGCTGGAGAGGGTGTGGTGAAAAGGGAACACTTCTACACTGTTGGTGGGAGTGCAAACTAGTGCAACCTCTGTGGAAAGCAGTGTGGCAATTCCTAAAAGCTCTAAATATCTACCCCCCATATTGACCCTGCAATCCCCCTACTGGGAATATACCCTGAAGAACTCAAATCACTCTATCAAAAAGATATCTGCACACATATGTTTATCACAGCATTGTTCCCAATAGCAAGAACCTGGAACCAACCATGCTGTCCATCAAAAGAGAACTGGGTTAAAAAAATTTGGTACATATACATGATGGAATACTATGTAGCCATAAAAAAGAACAAAATCATGAATTTTGCAGCAACCTGGATGGAACTAGAGTCTAGAATACTGAGTGATCTCTCACAGAAACAAAGATCTGAGTATCATATGTTCTCACTCATATAATGGACCTTGAACATCTACCATAATACTCTAAGAAAAGGACTGACAGTGGTGGGAAACTATGGGGGGGGGAAGGGAGGTGGGACTAACGGTAGTCAATATCTGTCTGGGGATGGGGAGACACCCCTTATTAACAAGGGTGCCTGAATGATGCACATTTGTATACCTAACCCTTAACTGTATCCCACAATTTTATAATAAAAAATATGTTTAAAAAAAAAAGATGTAAATATATATTGTCTCCATCTACTCTACTGGAGGGAGGTTTCCTCATTTTATCTCTGGGATTTACAACATTTTTCACTTTTATCTGATACTTTAGGGGCCTAGTATTCTAGTTCTGGCTTTTCCATTCATTTCATGGCCTTGGGAAAGTCCCTTCCTGTTTCTGAGCATCACTTACTCATTTGTAAAACACCTTGTAATTAAAAGGTTTCTTCTAGCTCTGTCTTTATATAACTCCAGACCCCATACCAGAGTTTAAGATACTGGACTTTATTTCTGTCAGCACCATATGCAGATCTCCTCCTATATACAGCATATTATTAAGGCCAATGATGGGACAGAAAAGTAAGCAACTACCTGCATTTTTTGCGGCCTACTTGGATAGGGAAAACAAACATTTATGACATAATCAAAAAGATGACACCAGTTAGAAATGCCACAGCACAAACTTTCAGTAATTATTGAAAAATATGAAAGAAAAAGTCCTAGTGGGCAATGTGAAGAAAGGGACAACTTCTTTTTTTTTTTTTTTTTTTTTAGTTGGAGTCTCACTCTCACCCAGACTGGAGTGCAGTGGCCGCTCCCAGCCACCGCAGCCTTGACCTGCTGGGCTCAGGCGATGCTTCCGCCTCAGCCTTCCAAGTAGCTGGAACTACAGGCATGCGCTACCACGCCCGGCTAATTTTTGATTTATTGTAGAGATGAGGTCTCGCCAAGTTGCCCAGGCAGGTCTCGAACCCGCAGGCTCAGGCAATCCACTCATCTCAGTCTCCCCAAGCGAGGGATTACAGGCTGAGCCCCCAAGCCCGGCTGGGACAACTTCTTAAGGACAATATTTACAATTGAAAAATGGGAACTGGGTTTATATTCTGTTTGCTGAGCCAACTCTGCACTATTCATTTTCGCTCCATCCTATTTTTGGGGAATATAGATGGTTGGGTCTTTCTCTCTCCCTAGATTTGTGAGCACCTTAGAGTCTTCTCATTGTTCTTCATGTTTGAAACCCCCATGGCATCTCGCATGGAACTTTGTTCAATATAAATGGCTTGAATGATGGAACACCCTGATCCTCACCATTGCTTACTGACAAGTGTAGCAGTGAAACTGGGCATGACCAGGAGCAGTGGTTGGGCAAGATGGAGGTGAGTGGCACAGAGAAGCTAGCTTTCTTGGCAGTTTACCATTTTAACAATACAGGCGGCTGCTTCAGAAGATAGCATCTTTGGGGACTGTCAACTCCAAGGGAAACAGATATGCCTGAAAAAACTGCATTCCCAGATGCTACTCTTTGACTTTTGTCTGAATATGGTCTTTCCATGGCCTAATTATGTTTGTAATCACTCTGAGACTGATAGTCTACAGCTTTCTATCTGTAAGAATTTTCTCTCTCCTCCTGGTGCATCTTGCTGGGACAGGCAGGTGAGTGGCAGCTTCTTCTCACCATTTGTAGATGTGCACCCATAGGTGTGTTTTCAAGGGCAAAAACATTGGCTATGTCATCATTTCTTCAAACTGGGGATCTTTAAAAGGGTTCTGTAGTCCTGCCAATGAAGCTACTGGATAAGAGATTTTCTGTGTCTTCAGTAGCCCCAGATTTCCTTTATAAATAAATCAAGGGCTTGGTAATTTGGTTTCACTGAACTTTGTTTTTGGGAACTCAATCCTGACTCCAAGATCCCAGCTTAAATGAGTGAGTCTGTGCTGGCACCTGGCAGCTTGGTGTGGTGTCACGATGCAAAATCCTCTCTGGTTTTCAAGGTCACTGTGGGAGAGAAGGTAAATGGGAAGCTGGTGAGGGAATTGGGAGTGTCAGGCTACCTTATAAAGTGGAAGAACATCTTTCCACACCTGCTGGCTGCCCTGCACTGGAATGATTGTGCCTTTTTTGATGAATGCTCTCATAGGTGCTCTTCTTGGTGCTACTGAGCAGGCACCTGGGGTCCCTGAATGGTATCCAACCCCTTCCTGGTTCTGGTGGCTCATGTGGAGCCTGATGATTCTTCTTTTCAGACTTCAAACTTCAAAATCATTGCACTGCTACCCTGGTGGATTTGTACTCTCCTGTTATGTTTAACTTTGATTACCTGAGGACATGGGAAGATATTTATTCATCCTACATGAAGGAGAGAGTTGTACATTTTTCACAAGGTTTTATTGTATTTTGTTTATTTCATTAATACTCTTTTAATATAACAATCCCCCATTCCACCCTACAAGTCCCCTACTTCCTGTACATACAAACGATATAGGTGGAGCATCCCTTACCTGAAATTCTTGGGAACAGATTTTTTTTTTTTAATTTTGGAATAGTTGCATATACAGAATGAAATATCTTGGAGATGGGACCCAAGCCTAAACACAAAATTCATTTCTGTTTCAGACACACCTTAGCCTACAGATATTTTAGCCTACAGGTAATTTGATACAATATTTTTGTTTACTTAGCTTATACTAAATATACTTAGGTATACAATATTTTGTATACCTAAGTATATTTTTGTATACTTACGATATTTTTGTATATTTGGTCTACAGGTATTTTTATACAATATTTTTGGGTACTATGCTCACTATTTGGGTGGCATACTCAACAGAAGCCCAAACTTCACCATCATGCAATGTACCCATGTATCAAACCTGCACATGGATTGCTTGAATCTAAAGTAATAATAATTTTGTGCATAAAACAAAGTTCTGGCTGCCGTTTGATGTAGCCCATCACATGAGTTCAGATGTGGAATTTTCCACTTGTGGCATCATGTTGGCACTCAAAAGTTTTAGATTTTGGAGCATTTTGGATTTTCTGTAATAGAATACTCAGAGAAAACCTAGATATATAGGGTTCAGATTCATACAGCACATCAGTGCTAAAATGTTCACAGAATTATACCTCTGTGTCTGACTTGCTGGCCATGTACAGCGACTCTCTAGATTAGGTTAGTCTCTCTTTGCTTTCCATGAATATACTAAAAGTAGGATGTACTGCTGGAAGTCATGTCTTGACAGAGGGTTGGCTTTGCATCTACATTTTCTTAACTAGGCTTCCTGACCAGCCTTCTGCTTTTTGTAGGATCGTTCATCCATGTGGGGTGCTAGGGAGGAGCACAGAGGCCTAGAGAGTGGCAGAGCCATTGGAGAGATGGCATCACAGCTCTGAAGAGGGTCACTGCTGTACATGGAGCTCTGGGTTATAGGACCTCAGTTGCCAGCACCTCTTCTACCAGGCCATGTGAACACACCTATGTCAGGCTCCAGTTCCTCCTCTGCCAAATAAGAGACTGTGCCTAAAACACAGGGTTTTGTGAAGTTTATGTTAGATGATCTATGTGGAGGAACTAGGCAGTATTGTACAGTACTGTAAGATTAATTACTAATCTGTTGCTGTAACCCACTGGGTTGTAATACTATAGGGCAGGGGACCTCTTTTTACTGTATTCTGTAGATAAGAAAACCATAATAGTTATATAAAGGGGGACCCCAAAAACCCAGAATTATTTTTTGGAGGATGGGTCCCTTGTAGTACAGGCTTCCTCTGGTAGGTAATTATTCTAGGAACTGATTGGCCTCAGTGTACCAGCTAGTGTTGTTGTGAGAGGCTACATTTGGCTTCAATAGATTCTTGGAGATTCTTGCAATGCATTTGTCCATTTCACGATGGGTGATTTATGAATACACCTGCTGAGTGTTCAGCAGTTTTTGACCCAAAACAGCATGATCCCCATGCCCCACCCTCCCTATTCACTCCATCTTGCCCGGAGCAATTTTTTTTTTGTTTCCTTGGATGAAAAAAGTCTTCCAAAGGAAACATTTTGGTAATATGGAAGAGATGAAACCAAAATTGGCAGAAGCACTAAAAGGCATCAAAATTGATGAGTTCAAAAACTGTTTTGAGCAGTAGAGAAAGTGTTTTGATAGGTGTATTGTATCAAACGGAGAGTACTTTGAAGGTGACTGAAGTTTAAACATGTAAGAATAATTACACAATTTTTAAAATCTGGTTTTTTGGGGGTCCCCCCTCTGTAAAAAAATAATCTGTCTTTCATAGTTGATGATTCTCTGGACATCCCTGCGGTTGGGGGAGGGAGGATAGTAGGAGAGGATAAGCTAGTCAGCTTAGTATACAAATGGCTCTACTAACATATCAGGTGTCAGATGTGAATTGACTTTTCGTTACAGAAGCTACTTTGATGGACACTCTTCCTGGTTTGTTTGTGTGCATGTGTGTGTTTCCCTCCTTGTGCTATATCTGAATGGGAAATATAACAAAGGTTTTGATTGAAAATCATGGGGAGGTGGGGGAGAATCCCTGTGAATAACATACCAACAAACAAACACACCCACAAAATAAACAACATTCCAAACCAACAATAACAGAAAACATGCAAATATGCTAAAACTTTGCAGCCAGTAGCATGACCCCCTGAGCTCTGAATTACAGATCTTGGAAGAGCAGCTTGGGGGTGCTTGAGAGTAATTCCAGCAATTACTCAGCCAGCAGCCTGCTTCCTAACTCTCAGAGAGCTGCTCTAGAAGGGACTGGGCATATGCATATCAGATTCAGCCTTGCTGTCACTGGCTCTCAGAGTGCTGATGACTGGTTTGGCTGTCTTCATGTGGCAGAATTTCTTTTGAAAATATTTTCTTTTTGATTGGGGAAAATGTTTTTAGAGCTTGAGTAAGCACCTCATCACTGAAGCCACTGCTGTAAAATATAAAAATAACCTATATGATTGTCCTGGGATATTTGTGTAAATTTAGCCCATTTCAGCACACAGACCCTCACCATTCTTCACCTACCCTTTGTTGTCTCTGACTCCTCTTGTCTCCAGATGGTTTGTAGCTACCGCTGGTATTTTGAGAATGAGTTTTAGAGCATCTTTTCAACACTCATTCATCTTTCTTTGTCTGATCAAACAGAATATGGCCATTCTCTCCAATTTCCTACTGAGGAGCCTAGGTATCTGCTGTTTTCATGTGTGGCCAGCCCAGGCATGCTGAATTCAGCACCACATTCCTGCTGGTGGATTGGGGGCTTTTCAGCACCTCCCTGTTAGTGATTGCATCTTTCCTCCACTGTCATCCTCAGTGAAGATGAAAGACCAGAGGGAAAAACTGTCCTTTCTCATTTGAGCTGGGAAAAGATTTGTGTCCCCTAACCAACAGAAAGTGCAACTGGGGCATTCTGATAATGAATGTGGTGCTAATATAAGTGATCGGGAAAGCAGCAAAGATACTTCTCAAATGATTCCCCCACCGGGCTTCTGTTTGAATTGGACCTTTGCCATAAAGCAATATTTCTCAACCTTGGCACTATTGAGCTTTTGGACCCGTCAGTTCTTTGTTGTGAGAGATTATCTTGTGTACTTTAGACGTTTAACAGCATCTCTGGCCTTTATCCACTAAATGCCAGTAGCATTCCAGTTGTGACAATAAAAAAATGTCACTGGACAGTGCCAAATTTCCCTGGGGGGATGAAGGAGAGGATAATTGCTCTTGGTTTAGAACCACTGTTATAAAATGAAACGCCGTGTCTGATTTTGAACTGTACATAAGGAAGATGTGAAAAAGGAGGCCACAGGGCTTCAAGTTTAAGATGATGCCTGTCTGTAGTCCTTGAGCCCCACTCAATGACCCACTAAAATGTCTAACAAACACTGAAAAAGATGAACAAGATAAACACTGAAAAGTAGGACTTCAGCCTGTTGTCAGAATCTATAAGAAATGTTCTTTCATGTGGTACCTAGAACTAACTTGTCTGAAAAATGCTGTCAACAGCCTGTGCATGCTGTGCTATGAAGCCCCTCACTGTCTTCCTGTTGTCTGCATGTCCTACCAGTTCAGAAACACATGGTCTGTACCAACCAGAAAGGTGGGCTTCCCTCCCTGTCATATAGTTGTTGTATTGTATCCCAATGTAGTTGCATCCTTCTCTGCATTAAATAAACACCCCTCTTTCTGCACCAATGTAGTTATCCCAATAATAACAAAAATAGGTAGACAGGAAGTGGGGAACATGGAATTGGACCATTGGGGTGCATTTCTGTGTTCCATCTTTCACAAGTCAACTTCAGTAGGTGAAAGTGGAGACAGGAATGGCCTTTCCAACACATTGGGAATTGTCATTTTAATATGTCATGTTGGCTAATTGATCAGACAGGCAAAGGAGGAGTAAAATGAAAAGCCCCCTAAGGGAAGAAGAACCATATCAGAAAATACCTGTTTTGGAGACTTGAAATTGAACTGGGTGCTGGCACCTCATTTTGTTCTTTGAATATGTTGCCTGAGATACAACTATTGCTCAAGAAGACAGAACAGTGAAAGGCAATAAACTGTTCCCTTTATATTTTTCAGTTGGAAGAAGAACAATTTTGAAAAACTATAGTCATTTGAAATCCTCCTTCATTAATAATTTTTAGAAAGTTATTTGTGATTCTGGGTTTTATTGTTTTTGATAATTGGATGCTATAAAAAAATTTTAAGTGATTTTCTCTTCTTCACAATTAGAAGTAGTAATTAGACTATCTTTTATATTACATGGCAATTTTTTCTTTAAACAATTGTATATGTTTTGTATTTTTTGTCTTTTTCATATAGATTTTTATGAGAATGATTTCATTGTATACCACAATTTGCTATTATAGTATGTTATGAATATTTGTATCACTGAAATATAATGGCAAGTGTAATATAAAAAAGTAAAAGGCAGTTTGTTCTTTGATGATAGGTAGTAGTTGTTGATAGATACTAAATATGAATACATTTTGCTTCACCTAAGGATTATGTAGAGAAAATAAATAATATTATATACCCATTGAAAAAATTTTCACTGTAAAGGACTCATCATCTCAAGTCTCAGAAAAAGAGTAGAACTTTGTGGTGATTTATTGTAAGAAAATAAGAAATATTTAAAAAATTCTATACTCTCCTCAGTGTGATACAAGTATATGTGGCATATATATGAAACAGGAACAACAAACCATACATAGAGGATAAGAAGGGAAGAAAAATGGAGTTAAGTGAAATAAGAAAAGAATTCAAGAAAAATAAGGATGTGATTACATAATGAAAATCCACTTTGGAGAGCATAAAGATCAGAATTGACACTTTAAAATATTGACTCCTATGTGGAAGGCAGTCTTCAGATATTCTTCTACATCATTAAAAAAAAACAGAGAAAAATAATAAATACCAAAGATAACTATAGGACCAGAACAATTAGAGCAGAAGCATTAAAAAGAAAAAAAAAAGTAAAATATAAAGAAAACTTTCCTGGGTTTAAAGGGACTAACCACATTACAGGCAAAAATGCATAGAAAGGGAGCCATATGGAAGCACATTCTGCCATAATTTTTTAATTACTCCAAAAAGGAAGAAGGTATACAAGGATCCACGCAGGAAAACAGTGTTACTTATAAGGAGTGAAAAGATGCCAGACATCCGCTTGGTAACACTTCATGCCAGAAGACAGTGAAACAAGGTCTACTGAGTACTGAGAGAAAAAGATTGTGGATTCAAGGGTTTTATATCCAGTTAAATTGCTTTAATGTGTGAAACCAATGGAAGGATTGCTCTAAAAATGCTTTGGGTACCTGCTGTGGCCAAGTCCTCTTCTCATAGAATTATCTCCAACATTGGGGATCTATGGAGTAGAAAGGCATTTGAGCCAGGTGAACTTGCCATCTCCTGCTAAACTTATTGGACTAGGAGTGAACAGCTTTCAGGAGTAATCTGTAACTTAAGATCTGGCAAACAGAGATGAGCTGGGCCAACTAGATTCTTCTTCAAGGATTTCGGGATAGAGAGAATGTGCAATTGGTATTGAGGTCTGAAGATGGAAAGTCAAAGTCAGAGAGATGGAGGTACTTTCAGCTCCATGGTAAATCAGGTGGTGTACAAACTAGTATTCCTGAAGGGTAGAGACTATGAAAGGCAGGGGAAGCTGACTGGGTAAAGAGAAGGGAGATGAGAATAGGATCAGAGAGAAGCAGAGAAGCCCTATGTGGAGACAGTGGCACCTCAGTTCCTTTTTGTTCCCACAAAGTCCTCGTGGGACCTCCTTCTTTGAATTTTGTCCTGTGTCCTCACAGTAAATCCTTCTAGACTTGAGGGTGTATCTATTCCTTCCATTCAAGAAAAGTTATTCCTACAAGGACACTCTCAGATCACCAAGGACTTATGAAGTATGCCACCTTGCAACTTTTAATTGAAAAAGTAGCCGGGCTTGGTGGCTCAGCCTGTAATCCCACGCCTTGGGAGGCTGAGGTGAGTGGATTGCCTGAGCCCGCGGGTTCGAGACCCGCCTGGGCAACTTGGTGAGACCTCATCTCTGCAATAAATAAAAAAATTAGCCGGGCGTGGTAGTGCGCGCCTGTAGTTCCAGCTACTTGGAAGGCTGAGGTGGAAGGATCGCCAGAGCCCAGCAGGTCGAGGCTGTTGTGGCCGGGAGCGGCCACTACACTCCAGTCTGGTCGACAGAGTGAGACTCCAACTCAAAAAAAAAAAAAAAATGAAAAAGCACCTTGGGTTTGAGAACAGCCCGGCAACTTGGCAAGACCTCATCTCTACAATAAATTAAAAAATTAGCTGGGTGTGGTAGTGCACGCCTGTAGTTCCAGCTACTTGGAAGGCTGAGGCAGAAGGATCGCCTGAGCCCAGCAGGTCGATGCTGGGGTGGCCATGAGCTTGCCATTGCACACTCCAGCCTGGGTGACAGAGCGAGGCTCCAACTCAAAAAACAACAACAAAACAGAAAGTTACTTAAGTACAATAAAAATTATAAATCAAATAATGAACAAATTTGAAAGGATTGGATTGTTCTGTAGACACTCGTCAGACTTAATACCTAATTTCTCGCTAACGTCTAGAGGAGATTGGTGACCTAGCAACTACCCTGATGATCCAGCCAGTCTAATGACAGAGAAGGCTGAGGGTTTGGTGCTTCATTTACAATGGAATCTGGATGAAACTTTAAAGAATGTTTTTAGAGATTGTTATTCCTAATTTAGGCAATAATCCTGTAATCTGACATGAAAAATATTCTGGAACAGCTTTTCTCCCAGTGGCATTTATCATCAGAATTAGAATTGCAGCTGAATATAGCTACAGCCATGTGGCAAACATGAGCATTCACGCAATGTTGCCTAGGGAGAAAACTAGGAAAAAATATACAAAAATGTTGGTTTTTTTGGTGGTGAAAAATTGATTACCCTCCCCTTTACACATCCTCTCTCTCTCTCTCTCTCTCTCTCTCTCTCTCTCTCTGTCCCCCTCCCCCTCCCTCCCTCATACACATATAATATGTATACTTTATACTTATATATATTTGTTTTTAACACTGTGGGGTCTTGCTGTGTTGCCCAGGCTTTAGTTTAGTAGTTATTCACAGGTACAACCATCATGCACTATAGTCTGGAAATCCCGGGCTCAAGTCATTCTCCCCCATTCAGCCTTCCAAGTAGCTGAGACAACAGGTGCATGTCACCACATCCAGCTTAAGTATTGCTTTTTAAATGAAAATATAAGCTTTATATTGAAAAATATAGAGATAATACTTAACAGAATTTCTGAATAAAACCATAATAATGATTTTCCAAGGGTCTCCTGTGCGTTGGGTACTACACTTAAGCTCTTTACCAACACTGTCTCCCCAGATCTTCCCCAAATCCAATAGAGTGTAAATTCTTGCCATTTTCTAAATGAGAAAACTCAAGTTATTTGAGGTTAAAGACTTGAGAAAAATTCACAGGCAGTACATTACACATGAAGGCTGACCATCCTAGAAAAATGAATATCTACTTCTATCCATTACAAGGAGGTAACTTTAGAGAGTTTAGGTAGAATTGTTGGCACCCCTGTTGTTTCAGCACCTCAGTCTGGAGCTTGGGAAGGATTCAGTGTCTGTTCAGTGTCCCAGACCAGTCGTATAAGTGTGCCCTACCTTGGAGAATGTTTTCTGCACTGGCCAAGGGAATTCTTCAGCGTTTACTTCAGTAGATGCCCCCTTGTGCCCAAGTATCTGAACCGGATAACTGGCCAGTTGGTGGATTTATCTCCATCTCTTCCTTCCTCCTGCTTCCTCTTTCCCTACACCTTGATGTCCCTTTGGTTGTTTTCTCTCCCTCCAGCCCTGCTCTTTGAGTGGCAAAGGAAAGTGAAATTCAAACCATTTCAAGATGGTTAAGAGAGGAAGTTGTCACTGTTGACAGAAATGATACCTTTGCATTCTTACAGATCCTGATTACTCTGTTTATCTATCTGCTTGACTCTCCCCACTTTGGGCAGGAAATAAGCAGATGAAGGTGGGAGGTTGGCATCCAGCTGCCCAGATTTCTTGCTGTCATCTATTCTGTCACCCCTGGCTTAGCAGAAGCATGATTATCCCTCTGGTGTACTTGAGAAATACATTTTGATTACTCTCCAATTCAGTAATTGCATTAGTTCCTTTTCCTGCTTTTGCCATTTCAATGTTAGGTTTAGGAAATCCATCAAATTCTTAAACAGTTTTTGCTGCTTCAGTGTTTTGTTCAAAAAAATAATCAATATTGCTTTAGCCCAGGAGTTCGAGGTTACAGTGAGCTATGATATTGCCATTGCGCTGTAGCCTAGGTGATAGAGCAAGACCCTGTCTCTTTAAAAAAAAGCCCTAAATCATATTAAATATACATGCTGTATATATATTGCACATTTGTGTATATGTTTATGTATATGTGTATGTATATATATTTTGGTTGATGATTTTGTTTTAGATTTACAAAAGGTTTAGGGCTGTTCTCAGAGCTGGTTGCCAACAGAGGTGAATTAATATGGCACTGTTGCTCACAGACAAGCATCACAGGGAAACTTGCACTTACGTCATTGTAATGAGCATCATTAAGCAAATGTTTCGATTTTCTTGTTCTAAAGTCTCTATGGGACCTCAGTCTTGCTGAGAAAAGGAAGACACATTTAGTGAGCCCACGCTCAGGAGCTGATAGGGTAGCCTATTATTTATTTAATTTTACTTTATATTTATTTTATTTATTTCAATAGCTTAGGGGTACACATAGTTTTTGGTTACCTGGATGTATTGTACAATAATGAAGTTTGGGTCTTAAGTGTACCTGACACCCCTACTAGTGCACATTGTACCTGATATGTAATTTTCCATTCCTCACCCCCTCCCAGCCTCCTTCCGCTATGTGTCTAGTGTCCATTGCACCATTTCGTATGCCTCTGCAGACCCGTAGCTGAGGTCCAACTTATAAGTGAGAACATGCAGTATTTGGTTTTCCATTCCTGTGTTGCTTCACTTAAAATAATGGTCTCCAATCCTACCCTGGTTGCCGCAAATGACATTATTTCATTTTTTTAAATGACTGAACAGTATATATACCAGATTTTCTTTATTCACTGAGCAGTTGATGGGCACTTAAATTGATTCCACATCCTTGCAGTTATGAATTGTGTTGTAATAAGCATAAGAGTACAGGTGTCTTTTTAGTATAATGACCTCTTTTCCTTTGGGTAGATCCCAAGTAGTAGGATTGCCGGATCGAATGGTAGATCTACTTTTAGTTCTTTGAGAAATCTGCATACTACTGTCCATGGAAGTTGTACTAATTTACATCCCACCAACAGTGTATAAGACATCTGTGCCAACATCTATTGTTTTATTACTTTTTTTACTTTTAATAATGGCTGTTCTTACTGGGGTAAGATGATATCTCACTGTGATTTTCATTTGCATTTCCCTGATGGTTAGTTGAGCATTTTTCTGTATGCTTGTTGACTATTTGTATATTTTCTTTTGAGAGATGTCTGTTCATGTTGTTGGCCCACTTTTTAATGGGATTATTTGGGGTTTTTTCTTACTAACTTGTTTGAGTTGCTTGTAGATTCTGTCAGGTGGATAGTTTGTGAATATTTTTCCCATTCCATAGCTTGCCTATTTACTCTGTTGATGATTTCCATTGCTGTGTAGAAGCTTTATAGTTTAACTGAGTCCCACTTATTTATTTTTGTTTTGGTTGCATTTGCTTTGGGGATTTTAGCCATAGGTTATTTGCCTAGACCAATATCCAGAAGAGTTTTTCATAAGTTTTCTTCGAGGATGTTTATGGTTCCATGTCTTACGTTTAAGTCTGTAATCCATCTTAAGTTAATTTTTGTATATGGTGAGAGAGAGCGATCCAATTTTATTCTTCTACACATGGCTATCCAGTTTTCCCAGCACCATTTGTTGAATAAGGTGTCCTTTCCCTAGTGTATGTTTTTTGTCTGCTTTGTTGAAAATCAGTAGGTATTTGGGTTTATTTTTCAATTCTCTATTCTGTTCTATTGGTCTGTGTGTCTTTTGTACACGAAAGGCTTTTTAAAAGCAGATGAAGGATAAAAAGTTTAGCAAATTTCATGAATGTAGGCTAGTGGGTGACGAGAGGGGAGGGGAGGGGTCAGGAAGGGTGAACTTTGTAAATAGGATAATTGTGCTTGTTTTATCTGAAAAATTAAAGAGGTTGTTTTTAATCTCTCCTGATTCTTCAAAAAATTCATGTTTTATGAATTGTAATCTTTTGTATCTTTTCCTTTATTTGAATTTATTGTTGAGGCTCTTATCATGTCTTCATAGGACTCATTCAATGGCCTTCTCACTATGCTCTTTATTATTGCCCATGTTCTTTGGTCCTTTACTTGGCCTCTTTACCTTCTCAGAATGTTGATAGAATCTACTGATCTCCTCAGAAACTTTGGTAGCTCCTCTCTGCCCACAGAGTAAGTTCAGCCTTATTTGTCTATACTTACTTTCTCCATCTTCCACTTAACATAGACAGATAGGTAGTTCTTAGTCTCAGAATGCGCTGTTGACTTTTCTCCCCTCTGTGCCCTCGGGTTGCAAGTGGCCTATGAGCTGTCTGTAGAATCTAAGATCTGTCTGCTGCATAGTTCTTGGCCCTCTCAAATACCAAACCCTGAGAAAGGGAGTCTTTATTTCTTGCAACAGACAGAGAAGGAAATTGCATGCACTCTCTGAGTCCTACATTCTCCCACCACTGGTCCTGGAGTGGGAGCTTCTCAAACTCTAGGCATTGCCATTGGGATGGGATGTGGCAGGTGATACTCACAGTCTTAGTGACTTGACCATGTGGATTCCTGTCAAGTGACCTTGTCAAATGAATTTTAGCTAGAGAAAATCAGGAAGGTCTAATAGAGTTCCAGGGTATTTTTCAAAAAAATTGTGCCAACTATTTCTAATCTAGCTAATCTAGTTTGATTCTCTTATTGGTGTGCCCCTGTCCCAGTTTACTCAAAAAACATTTTGTTAGCCCAATTCATGATCTTTCCTCAATATCTTATCTCTTTAAGAGTTGTTATCTCAGTAATTTGTGCTATCACCTCCTCCATTACACACACCAGATTCAGGAGTCTTCTTTGATATCTCCTTCATCCTTACCGCTAAATTACCAAGTTTGATGATTCTACACACCTAATAGTTCCCACATTTTCCTCAGTAAATACTCTCTAAGTATTTACTGCTACTCTCATCTTTTGACTGAACAACTGAAGTAGTTTCCCATCTAGTCAACCTCTTTGTATTCCCCTCTCCTGCTCCCCGTCCCATTCTCTGTATTGTAACGAGAATGGCTTTTTTTAAGAAATGCATTTCTGATCATGGCATGCTTTGCTTAAAATACTACAGTGGTTTCCATTCCTTTGAGGATGAAGACAACATTCTTGAACTGATCTATATGACTTTTTTACCCTGACCTCTTCTCTTACCTCTCCAGCTTTATCATGCATTAAGCATCCCACACTCTGTATTTCAGCCCCATGAGTTTTCTTGTCCCTTGAATGCATATTTTCTCTTCCCTTCCTGCCACAGGACTTTGGCACAAGCTGTTCTGTCTGCTTTTCTCACTTGCTTAATAAAATTTCCCATCAGAACTCAACTTAGTCATCACTCCTTCAGGAGAACCTTCTCTGATTGCTAAGTCAAATTCTGTTATTTTTCTCCAAATGGTATGTTCTACCTCTTTGGGGCCTGATTACAGCTTTCCACTTATTTGTGATAATGGTTTGCTTGCTTTTCTTCCCTAATAGACTATAAACTTCATTAAAGCAGTGACCGTGCCTATTTTTGCTCATTTTTATGTTACTGATACTTAGCACAATACCTAGCAGTTAATAGATTCCTTTAACTATTTGTTGGAGGTCATGAGGAGAAGGATTTACCATACATTTTACTACAGCCTTGTTTCCTCCTACTACCTAAGGTTCAGTCTAGATGTATCCCCTTGGATTATAGCATTCTGGTTCTCACCAGCCAGAATTACTCTGCAATTCAGTTGGTCAATTCAGCTAACATTCCCTCAGTGTCTACAATATGCCAGGCCACATGCTGGGCCCTAGGGATGTACAAGTAGAAAAAGCATTGTCTCTGACACAAAGTGGCCCATAGCTTACCAGAATGTGGTATATTTGAGTGCTGTACTAGGCATGAGTGATAGGAAAATACAGAAGAGGGCCCATTGACTTGGCCTGGAGCATTTTAGGAAATGTGATACAGGGGCTGACTTGAAGATTTGTGTGTGAATCCATTAGGCGTGGCAGATAGGGGAAGCAGGCACTGCTAAGGAAGAAGCAGCAGGAGCAGAGGTCCAGAGGTAGGAAACTGAGTGCATGTTGGGAAAGTCCAAGGTCCAGTGTGGCTGGAGCAGTTAGGCCCATGCAGGGGTTGTTGGTGAGAGGAGAGGCCAGATTGTGGAGACCCTTGAGGGACAGGGCAGGGAGCTGGGACTTTATCCTTCTCAGGCAATGGAAAGCCTCCACAGGGCTTCAAGCTCAGAGTTAACAATCTAATTTTATTTTAAACATGATAATCCAGCATTGGTGTGGTGAGTGCGTGGTAGCTGGTGATGAGATTGGAAGCGTAGAAACAAGTAAGGCAGTGTTGTAGTGACCTGAGCAATGAAGAACAACACCATGAAAGTGGGAAAGGGGAGGATGGGATGATATGGGAAACAACATGAAAGTCTTGACAATGATCCTGGGTGAGTAAGAATGAGGCGAGAGTGAAATCAGGATGGCTTGGGGTTTTGGGTAGGGTTAAGTGACAGATTGTGTTGCTTTGATCTGGGGCAGTTACCAGTACTTCTCTTTCAGATGGTCTCAGATGCCATCAGGAGATGGCAGGATGGGTTGAAATATAATACAAAGAATTAGATTTAATAGTTTACAAGATAAAAACTTTTTTATTCATAATTTGAGGAGAACCTGAGCAGAAGTTTGAACTGGTTCTCTGTGAAGGAAATCACTGGACTTGTTAATAGTATTAAGAGAAAATTACAGGAGCATATGTAATCCCATTAAGAGAATAGATTCCCAGCCACTAAGCAGCACTCATACTAGTTGTGATTGAGGGCATATTCTTTTATCTGCTCATTAAGGCAGGTCCCAAAGGGCCTTTTTTGTATGGTATTCCAATAATCTAGTTACTATATTTACTCTCCAAAACGTATTAGGCACCCGTTCTGTGTATAACACGGCATTGGGAGATGCGAGGAGGATGATTAAATGAGCCATGAAAACCTCATTTCTTCTAAAGTATCTGGAAATTCAGACTTCCAAGTTTCCCTCCAAATAGCTTTAATTTGTACATTTAACCAAGTCCCCTAGTGACTCTGGAACCTCACCCCAGGACCCGTTTCCCTCTGCTTATACCAAATCTGGAGTATTTGAGCAGAGGTGTTACCCCATGCAGGTGGGAGTCTTATAAGTGTGTGCAGAGACCATAGCACACACTTGGCTTTGAAGTTCTGAATGGCATTTAAACATTCAAAACAGGAAAATCTTCACATAGGCTGAGTATCAACAACTGTGCCACAAGGTGGTGGTTACAGGAAACAGGTCCAAGAAGGTTTGGGGAAGACAGTTGCATGATCTGCTCTCTCATTTCTAACCCTACCATATTCACCATCCCAGGAGTGGTGGACCCTCCTCAGAGTCACTGTTGTCTTATGGGACATGTCCATTTTGCTCTTAGTGCTCATCCATGGGCACCAAGACAAAGGAAACCCAGGGAAAGCTCCTAAGAACACCTAGAAAAGGCATCAGACCTAATTACCAAGACCAAGCAAGCAACTGTGACCTCTGGTCTGATCTTGGCCTGTGTTGGAGTGCTGAAGGAGGCCTGGGGCTTCAAGGGAGCTTTGTTGGAGGTGATGCAAATGTTAACAAAAATAGGGGTTGTTTTAAAAGGTTATGTGTCTAGAGCCTACAAAAAGGCTTGGAAAATAGAATAATTATTTATAAGTTGTATGAATTAATTAATTAAGAACAAATGAATGAATGGATGAATCAGGGTCCAAGCCAGACTTGGAGTGGTAACATGCTCTCTGCACACATTTAAGACTGCCACTCCTGGAACTTGGTGGAGCTAGTGAGGCAGGTGGATACAGAAGGTGGGAGACAGGCATGTACCTGTAGCTTGATGCTCTTGCCATATGCAGGGCTCCGCTTCTCCTTGGTACATCAGGTGACAGACTAGTTCTGGGCCTCCCTTACTAGTTAGGAAAGTGTTCTGAACTTCACTGCCAGGCTCCCATGGGTTCAGTGCCTGGGCAAGGCTTCCCAGATGGCAGATAGCAGTGCCATGTGGTGGTTAAGAACATGGACTCTGGAACCTGACTCCCAGGTTTCGTTCTTGGCCCTACCACTTACTGTCTTGGCCAAGTCACCTGATCTTTCAGAGCCTCACTGTGCTCATCTATAGAATAGGGTTAATGATAGTTCTTACTTCATTGGGCTGTTGTGAGTATCAAGTGGCATAACACATGTCAAGCATGAAGATAGGCATCATTGTTGCTTTTATTTTGTTATTTGTCATCATTGTTATTTTTATTATTGTGGGTGAGGAATGAATAATCAGACATTGTCTCTGTATTTTCAAACTTAAGTTCCTAGAATGAAAGGTTGATATTGAGCCATTGGCATTAAGGCTTTCCAGGAAATACATTTTGTTGATTACATTAAAAAAAAAAAAAAGACGCACTGGCAGAGTGTGGTATTGTGGGGGGCAGGAGGAGAGGTTTATAATCACAGTCCATGGTCCCCTAGGAAGTTCAGGTGGCAGGGTTCCCTGAACTCATGAAATTGTATAAAGAAGAGTGTGAAAAGAGATGGGAATTCATAGTTCTAGTCAGTTCTCAAAGACCACTTAATGGGAAGACATCTATCCTTCTGCAGTGGTCAGGAGACCTGAGTTTTAGGTTCACTATTTACTTGGGAGACTTGTGGGCAAGTTAGGCCTCATTTTTTTCTCTCTGCAAAGTAAGCAGGATAATACATGCCCTGTTTACTCTATGGCATTATTATAGGATAAAAATAAAGAAGGAAATAGTTTGAGAAGTTTAAGATATTCATAAATGCACTAAATTTTTGTTGATCAATTGGATCACGCTACTCACTTGCATTTTGTCTTTCTAAAACACATAAGGAGTCATCATTTCCCCTGGCACACATGACCAAAGGCACAGGGGGCCAGAGAGGAGGATGCTTACTGTCTGTACTCACCCCTGTTCACCACCCGTCCCATGCACCATGCCAACTCCCAACCCTAGGCCTTTGTGCTGTTTCCTGAAATGTTTATTCTTCCCACCTCCTATGATCTAAACCCCACTTATCCCTCAAAGCCCAGCTTGTGTCTCATCTCTTCCCTAAAGCTGTTTGATTATTCCAGCCACACTGAGTTCTCACTTTTCTGAAAACCACAGATTAGCACTGACTTATTCTTCAGCTGGCTTGGATTTCTAACTGCATTGTAAATGACTCGAGTATAAGAGCCACAGTTAGTTAATATGTGTACATGCACAAGTACATGAAGGAAAACAAATGTGTCTATACAGGAGATAAAGCACTTTAGAGTTTGGGATTAGAACTTTCTCTTTGCCTTTTACCATCTGTGTGTCCAATGGCTAAGTTATTATAAGCTCTCTCTACTTCAGTTTTCTCAACTGTAAAATGGTGAATTAATTAATTAATACCTACGTCAGGATCGTTGTGTAGCTTCAATAATGTAAAGCTGTGAACTCAGTGACGAGCACATAGTAGGCAATCAGTAAATGTTTCAACTCCCTTCTCTCCTGTAGGGATGGCTAGGGAGAGGAGAATCAGAGGTGAGAAAGAGACTCTGTTAACTCCACCAAAACCCAACATTGAATTCTCATCAGTTTGCCTAATCATCACTAAGAAGTGATGATTTCTTAAGCAGGGATGAGGACTTCTCCTAAAGACCAACACAGGGGATGTAAGAATCCTGACATCCACTACAATCTGGGTTTCAGTAGTAGTGCCTAGGCTCTTCTCAAAAGTCCTGGCTTCTTTGTGGCATGGGACGTGTACCCCAGAGACCAAATTTAAATGACTGCAGAGGTCTTAGTGTTGCCCGCTGTAAAACCCAGGGGAAGAGGGGAAAATCCCAGCAATGAGCAAAAGTCGGAATTCTAACCACCTCCACCACCCATGAGGAACTGGAAGGAGGGGACCCAGCATGATTTGTCACAATTCTGATTATTCTGCACCATTTTAGAGACAGCTCAGATTTAGTAATTATTCAGAAAACTCTAACCCTGCTAGAAGATTGGTAGGTTGATTTGTTTTTGTTTTTTAAATTGTGTTTCTGAGTAATCCCCTAGGAGAGGCCATTGGGCTGTTGGCTCCGGAGACCAGCCAATAGTGACTTTAAAGTGATTAATGCTTTCCCCTTTCATTATTCAAGATAAAACTTTATCATCACAAGGGACTACTTAATCAAAATGCCAGAAATCCTCTCGGTTATAAGAAATTTATTGGAACAGTTCTTTTTTAATCTCAAGTTATAAAACCATTTTAAAGTTTAAATGTCATAGCAACATTAATGAACGATTTATTGAGGAGAAAACAAATTGGTTTATCGGCTCCCAGCCTGCTTTGGTAACTGAGGTACTTTGGAGAAGCTTTTGCCTTTGTAAATAGACAGACATGCAAGCCTTGCAGGAAGGCAAAGCTTCTGCAAAGTTCTGCAATGCTGAAGTTTTGGAAAGTGAACCTAATATTTTCATTTGCCCTCAAGGCCATCTCAGTTGTGCCTGAGCCATGATTTTCTGCAAAGTGGCTAAAATAGAATCTGATAGGAAAATAGCTCTTTTTACTGCTGGTCAACTACAATGCTAAGAGTTGAGTTTCTTTTCTTCATAATCCATGGCCAGCAGTTTTAAAAAGGAGTTCTGCAATCATGTTGTTCCCTCAGCATTATTGATTGTCTTGAGGGCTGCTTTCTTCCCATTTGTATTCCTGATGACAGCTCTAACATTTTGTTTCTATGGATAAACAGACTTGTGAAGAATGAGGATGATACACAGGGAAGCAGGTGGCAGGATTTAGTTTTGAGAAAGCTCCTCAGGGCATTGGAATTTTCCATGTAGTTTCCTCAGGCTCTCTCACAACTTTCAGAGACCTTTGGGAGAAAGTTTGCATCTTTGACAAATAATTGATGATTTGCTTGCTCAAAATCTAAGTAACATTTGTTGCAGATTTGTCTCTTTCTGAGATATCTTTCTTAAAAACCTCTGCCTGTGCCTTGTGCCAGCTGAGATAGTAGATAATCTGGGAAACGAACTCTGAGATGGATATTTGCGTGCAAGTAGTTTACTAAGAAATGCTGCTCATGAAATGGACACCTTTGATGGAGTGAGGGAATCAGGATTAAGTGAAGGGAACATTGAACTGCTGTGCAGTTGCAACAGAGGCATCACTTAGTTGGCCCCATGGTACTCTGGAGTTGGGGTACCCTTCCCACTTGTCTTGCCTTGAGTCAAGGGGGCTGGATATTTATAACCCTCTCCTTCTTAACCTGTTACTGATGTGGGCTGCAGCTCTCTTGGACTGAAGGCAATTCCTGGCAAGGGTGTCTGCTAACAGCTGTCAACCAAGAAGGCAAATAGGACCACCCTTTGTTTCCTGGTGATCATATGCTTATGGACCTCTCTTTGCCTTTGAGAAGGCTTCCTTGACTTTCTACCATCACAGGATGATTCCTGCCTTCCTCTGAGTCTGGTGTCTGTGTTTAACATGGCTGCCTCTCTCCTTGCTGGATGGTGAAGGCAGGGGGCAGGTCTCCTTCATCTCCCATCCCCAGCATTTAGTGAAGTATCTAATCTCAGTGAGTATGTGTTGAGTAAGGGATTAAATGTAGTTCTTCCCTCTTTCAAGTGACTTTCCATTATCTTTGCTTGCTCCACTGCATCCCTCTGTCCAAAGGCTTTAGCAGCTTCTTGTTGTGTCAGACCGAGGAGCTGGGAGGGGACAGAAAGAAGAGAGATGGAAACTATGGATGCTTCTTGCCCTCAGTAGCTCCACTGCTGCTCAGAAAGAGGAGGCCAAGGCTGGCTTCTTGACCCACAGCAAGAATGGCCAAGTCCTGTGATGGTGAAGCCCAAGCTGAATTTTCAGCATGGTAGACCCTGCTCTTGGCTGCTCTTTGCTTGTCAACTTCATACTCTGCCTTTGGAGGTTCTGAAAGATTTGGTGTCAGAGAAACTACACAGCTTCCCTAGCCTCAGGAAACTTCCAGGTGGAGGGGAGGACGTGATTTCTTCTCTTGAGGCACTTCTAGGATCGTGGGGAAGACAGACACACATATGAATGCAGAAGAGAAAGGTTTCAAAAACATGAGTGAAGTGCAGAGTAGTAAGAGCCAATGCCTGCCATCTGGGTGTGGGAATCACAGATCACTTAGCAATAGGGTTTCATAGTCTCCTTCATGTTTCATCCCTGCCCCTGCTCAGTGTTCACAGAGCATCAGACTGTATTCTTCTTTGAGGCCAGAGTGAAACATCTTGGTGATCAGGGCTGGCCTAACCCCCCGCAATGTGAGCTTCTCATATCACTTCTCTGTGGGCCTAGCTTCTTCCTCTGGAAATGGGGAAGGGCTCAGAGCTGTTCAGTCCACACTGGGCTCTGCTTCCTTCTCTCTCCATGGTTTGCTGGGCCTTGGCTCCTCTCCGAGCTTATTCACCTCATTACTCTCCAGCTCCCTCCTACTCCTGTCTGGGGCTGACGTGTTATTAGAAATGGCCCTGAAATTGTTCTCTTCCCTGATAAAATATTCATCACTTAGATCTGGATTTTTATTGAAAACTTCAAGAGGAACAGGCTCCGTTTATGCTGTCATACATCATGGGCATATAAAGCCTGCAGTGAGCGAGCAGAACTGAGGGCTGTGGGTTATGAACACTGTGCGTGGAGGGATGAAGAGGGGACAGTGGGTGCATTTTCAGAGATAGTGATAATATTGATGATGGTGATGATGATGATGATAAACCAGATAGGTTAATAATTTTAGAATGAGGGCACACACTTATGATTATATACTTAGAGTTTTGTTCACTGCTCAATTCCCAGTGCCCTCTGTAGTGTCTGTTATAATGTAGGGGTTCAGAAATATTTGTTGAATTAATTACCTTTAGGAAAATCATAGCCCCCTCTCCTAAGTTAGGATTATAGCCTCCTTTTGCTGCTTTGTTCTGGCTTTTGAAGATAAGCTTTGGCTTGACATTGCACCTTGACAAAACTATAACTCTGAGGACAGAGGAAGTTTTGCCATTCAGTGCTGGTCAGAGCTCAGTGTAGGGTTTGTATCCCGAAGGCTGAGATTTGGGATTAGGGACAAAGGCACCATTCTCTACCCAGAGACCAGACCACCTTCTTGTGTGTGGGTTGTGGGCGTGTGTCTGATGCTGTGGAGGGTGAGTGTGAGTAGGTATGTATAAGTGAGTCTATGGAGGGGCTGTAAGAATGTATGTGAGTGTGTACATGTGTGTGTGGGGTGGGGGTGGGGGGGAGACACTAGGTAGGGGCAGAGTCTGAGGAATTTTGTTTAAACCCATAAAAGTGCTAAGGCCTTTGAATGAGAAGATTCCAACTCTAAGCCAGGAGAGTTTTTCTTGGTTTAGCCTCTCTTTAGTGATAGATTTGTGGGGAACCATCAAATCTTTCTCAAATGTACCATGTGGTCATTGGAGATCTGAGCTAAGTATAGGTAACTATTGGAACATGATGCCAAGAGAGATTTTTTTTTTTAAATTCTGAGAACTGGTCAAGGTTTAAAGCTGGGATAAGAGGCAAATAACCCCATATTCTAAGTTCAGACAGGTGCTGACAGGGCTTATTGAGAGTTCTGAGTCAGAACCAGCCCTACCAGCCCCCTCCTATCACCCACCGGTCAGTATGACAAGACTAGAAGAGAGGAAGGGGGTTTAGGAGATAAGGTGCTTACACATAGAGGCTGTTCATTTCCTCCATTCCTAACCTCTCAGGGGAAGGAGCAATGAGGTTTTCCTCTCTGAAATGAAGAAAGGGAGACCCTAAGATAATAATTCATAAAATTGGGGGTTACTTAAACTCTTCCCCTTCAGTTAAATCAGGACTAGTGATTGCCTCATTTCTGAAAGTCTTCTAGCCACATTTTGAGACAGGGGCAGGAGTAAGATGGAGTGGCTGAACGAGTGAATGTGACCTAGTACTCTTCTCTCAGGCCACTTGGCAAAGCTAGAGTACACAAGGTTCGTATTTGTTGAGAGGGCCCTGTAGAAGGTGACTGGGCTTGAACCATCTCTTCTGTTCATCTTTCCTACCTGCAAAGAAGAAAAGGGGGTCCCAGAAGCAAGAGGCTGTAGGTTGGGCCTCCTATGACAGAGGCCAGAGGAAGGGAAGAATGTGGTAAACTTGAGGTAGATATCTGACACCCAGGAACTGGGCTGGGGGAGGGTCCTTAAAAAAAAAAAAAGCCAACAATAAAAGCTTCCCACCAAAGACTGGCATTTAGAAACATTTACCACAAATAAAAACTAATAACCAAGCAGTTTATAGAAGCAGAGACAACCCACGGAAAGAGGCTACCTCCTTGCTACAAGCACTCACCTGAGAAGATCTCCCTCTACTGCCCCTATTCCTGCATACCCCATCCCTTCACCCTGACTCCAGTGAGGTCCAGGTCGGCAGGAAGAGGAAACAGATGCCTACAGAACATGTTCCTCCTCCTTTCTAAGCCCATGGAACAAGCAACAGATCCCACCAGTGCTGGGGGAGGGAAGGAGAAAAGTTTTAACTCACACATGAGCTTGGAGTTGTGACATAAATAGGCCTGAGTAATCCTGGAATTGGGCTCTGCTCCTGTTAAGAGAGTAGCCACCCATCAGTGGAAGTCTATGGAGAGTGGAGATGATATGGAATCGCTGGGGACAGTTAGCAAAATGTGAGAAGAAGGGATTCTCTGATTTTCTATTTTCAGAGGGGAGTTTGTGCTATTTCGAAGCAGCCAGTCTCTCATATGCATCCCTTGTAACCCTTAGATAACAGGATTTAGCTGGGGGTAGCGATCAGACATATGGGCTAGAACCTATAGGGACACACCAGTAGAACTAATGGCTGAAACCTCATATTTATTGGTTGGCAAACATTTGGGGACAGAAACTGTGTCCATCAGGCCTTCTGAGAAGCCTAACAGTGAATTCTGTGCTGGTGGCCTCATTAGTATGCGTGTGTTGGACTCCAATCAGATAAGGACTGGGAAGTGTTATTAAACCCTGTGAGGAGAGGTGGGCCAGCTGAGCCTGATTAGTATTGATTGGAATTTCTTCCTACCAATAAATTTGCTTATTAATGTCGATGTTTGGAGGCCTTGTTTTTGAAAGAGTAGCCATCTTTGTTCTTTTCTCTTTCACACATCCTTCCCCCTGATTATTTTGAAATGATCATTTTCATTTGAAAACAGACTTTGAATTTAAGTAATATAGATGTTAAACTTCAAAGATTACTATAGTTTTGGGTGATACTTCCTTTATTTTAAAATATATTTTTAAAATTCACAAATTAATAAAATAGGTGACGACGACGACAACAACAACAACAAAGAAAACAAATTTTGTGAAGAGTCAGAACTGTTTGATCTATTCTTTTGTTCCTTTTCCTTTCCTCCTCCCCTTCCTATCCTTTTCTCATCTAGCTCCCAGGACAGGGGCTGTAGGGAGATGTAAGTCACGGTCATACCAGCCATTTCCACTATCGTCTCATGTTGCCTGACCTCTGGAGAGAGTTTCCTAAGTGGCATCTTTCACCTGTTTTTCTTAAAGAAGCAAACAAATAAAACCTTCTATTATTTGAGTCCATTCTTGTGAAAAGGTCAGTTCTAATGGGACAAGGGCTGTCTCTTTTGCTTATCACTATGACCCCAAGCAGTGGTCAGGGACTTGATATTTGTTGGGTATGTGAATATATAAACATACACACACCCAGCCTGGTTCCCAGCGCTCCCTCCTGCTCATCTGAACCCCGAGTGCTGCTGACCTACCAACATGCCTGCTGCTGCTTTTCCTCTCATCGCCTTCTGGCCCAAACTCCTTGTTTTTGCACAAGTACACGTATACACCACCCTTCAGGCCCAGAGTGGTCGCAACCATCTGAGAAGGAGACCTGACACGAGAACTCTCTTGCCGCGTTTCATTGATTGCAGTTTGGCAGATGTTGTTGATTAGCTCTTTGAGTCGGTGACTGGTACTGATGAGACAAAGATGCTGGAATATAATTTGCCCAAAAATAACAATTCATAGATCACAGATTTCACCCCTAAACTAGTCAGACACTCACAAATGGGTATGATTTGTTCTGGGAAAGTAAGTAAATAAGAGTCAGCATAATCCAGTATTACTGGGAAAACAGCTCAAAGCCAGTGACCTCCTGAAGGGCTAGGTAGGTGGTTCATTCTTTTACATAATGGCCAGTGTAACATTGTGGCTATAGAAATAGAGAATGGAACCCAAATACACACAAGGCTTCCTGCAGATTCTGCTGATTATCAGGGTGGGGCTCAAGCTCAGCCCTTATTCCTGAGTGTACTGGAGGAATATGGAGAGGGCCTGGGGAACTAAAGGCTCACAGGTAAGAAAGAGGTCTCAGGGGGCTGGATATATAATATATACATGTAATCTATATATAGAGAGAATATAGCTTATTTAAGGAATAAACTATTATTGACATGTTATTAACTGACGCTAAATTGATAGATAAATGATACATAAAGAAGATGATCTTTATTGTAACTTGAAAACTCATAATAAATATCTTGGAAGACAAATGAGTCCAAGACAAGCCAACTCCCTCTACCACTTTTCAACTTCTGAAACCCCTGGTTCAGAGAGTTGAAAATTTGGAATCTTCCCTAGCCTGATGATCAGAACTCAAGTCACACTTCTGCATGAATATCTCCTGCTTGAGTAGTGGATCGGGCCAGTAATTTGTGGGCTACTGTCAGGGAAGAAGTAGGCAAAGATCTTGGCTGATTATCTGGGTGGTCAGGAGTATGTGGGTGAAGGAGGCCAAAAAACATTGTCCGCATATGCATTTGGACACATTTCCTAGAGGGCCAGAAGAGCAGTCTTCTTGCTTGGCCTTTAATTGTATTCTGGCTATACTTTACAAAGACCTGGGCCCATAGGGATTTTTCTTTCCAGTTGAGCAGCAAGAATGGTTGATTCAACCTCGTATTTGAGGGTAATGCTTATTGTGAGTTATTTGATGGCAGATTTTTTTTTTCTTAGTTAGGTTTGAATTTCTTGTAGTGCTTAGCACAAAGCCTTTACTAGAAGATATCCAACAAATGGTGGATGGATAAAAGCTGAGTGAATATAAAATGTGCTACACAAATCATGTTGATTTCAATGTCCCTAATAGGTACAAAAGGAATCAGGATAGTGGGAGCTTTCACCTGAAGGTTGGTGACTGTTTTGCAAAGGAATGTTGCAGTGGAGTGCTCCTTCCGGGCTCACCCTGTGCTGCTTTCTCTTGTTACTTTATTCGGAAAGAAAGGATGCAGTTGTCCCAAAGATCAGATGCTGGCCATCTGCCAGGACTTGCCTTTGGGTAATATCTATCTGTTTTTGTTGGCTTGAGGAGTTTGTAGTGTTAGTGATTCTAGGGGGAGCATAGTGGGGAAAGGATAGGGAAGAACAAATATGCTTTCCAGTGTCAGGATATGGATTTAGTGACTTTTTTTGCTGCTTTTGGTCACTTTCAAGGGATTCCTAGTTGAAAGGTCTTACAGGGTTTGTCAAAGTGAGGAAGAAAAATCTTTCATTTCCAAAGGAGTAAATGATCTCTGCCCTTTTCTTAATACCTTCAGAACAGCTCTATAGGAAAGAGGTTATTGATCCATTCAGAATTCTCCTGGTTATTTTCAAAGCCAGGCATGCATAGGTTGGGGTCAGATGACTGCTATATAGTAAGATGGGGCATTCTTGGGAAAGGTGTGCAGAGAAATTGAAATGGAAGTTGCAGCACTGCCTTGGAGGGTCAACTTAGTCCTAACAATAAGGTCCTGGTCTGGAAGTAGTGAGGAGACTGTGCTTCAAATGTTTATTTCAAAATGATGCAAGTGGTAACTCATGTAATTAGGTGGTATCTCAAAGTAGAATCCTCTCTAGTCAGTTCATTCTTAGTTGATAGATATTCACTAAGCATTTGTTGTATGCTGAGCACTCTCATAGGTATCACAGGGAGTAAAGATTTAGAAGCCAGTATCCATATGCTCAGGAAGTTTACAACCTCATTCAGGTTGTAGATTAACACACAGGAAAGAGTAGTGATCGCAAAATGCCATTCATGCTGAGATTCTAAATGATGTGGTCAGGCCCTTGCCTCTTATGTTGCTTTACTTTTTTTTTATTTTTTATATAAATTAGTAGTCTAAAAATATTTATTTGCTGTCCTGTTTAAGTCTCCACCACTAAAATGTTTCATGACAGCAGAGACCTTGATTGTTCTGTTCACAATTTTAAGTAAATAATTTAGTCTCCATCTGCTTGGCCCATAGTAGGCACTCAGTAACTTTCTCTTGAATAAATGGAGTGGATCATAAGTGCTTGAGGAGAGGTTTGTCAATAGAGGTGGTTGCGAAGATTTAGTAGTAGATCTAGTTTTTAATACCATTCAGCATTTATTATTCAGCACCCATTATATATAGATCTTAGTTCACTTTGCGGAGTGAGTCACTCTGATGACTTAAGTAGTGGAGCTAGGATTTAGACTCAGGCCTTTCTGGCTCCTAAATACACAGCTTTCCACTGTACAATGCTGCCACACAAAAATGGCCAGGATGCCCCATCAAATGTCCTTGAGACCACAGGCCAGACACAGAGATTCAGATCTGGTCTGCATGTACTTAACCCAGTATTTAATTTGATTGTGCTGGCAGCTCTGCAGAGTGACTTACACAGATGTGGTTTAGTCATTCTTTTGGCCTAGTCACTGATACTACCCAGGAAAGTGTAGGTATTTTTTTGTGTGTGATATTAGTGAAACAATTAAAGGGTATCAGATTCCATATTTATTATTTGAGGAAATTATGGCATTTCCTTCTCAGAAACATTTCTAAAAAGGCAGAGAGAACCTACTCAGTCTGAAATAATTTGAACATTACCTTCTCTAATAGTGGTCAGGGGAGTTGAGGTTTTGGCTCATTATTACCTTAGAAGGCCCTATAAGCCCTGGGACCTTAAGTTTCTTTATGTTGGGTTGGCTACCTGATAGCTCCATCACTGTGTAAAGTTTGTCTTTGCTCTCTTTTCTCACGAACTTTTAGAATCTTGTGGAAACCCTCAGTAATGAGGTATTCAGTCCTCCAGTTTCTCTCTCGAACCATTCTAAGGACTGACCTTTGAATTGGTACTTAGTTCCTAAAGATGGTTCTTTATTTCTTTGCTTACTCTTTTTTAGAATTGTGAGCAAAGAAGAAAAAGAACAGGTGAGAATGTATCTGACTTTCTTGGACACGAACGGTTTTTTTTTAACACTAAAAGAAAAAAAAAAGAATATGCATATCTTGTCTGTCTCATGCTCTGTTGATTTTCTCTAAATTATTCTGAGACATGTTTGTGATGGGAAGTTATTCCCTGAGGAGACCTTTGGCTTCTTGGAAGGTAATCCTGCCCAGGGCTCTCAACTGCAGGTTTAAAAGAACCCAAAGACAGGGATGACAGCAGCATCATTATTTGAGATGAGCAGAGGGGAGTGTAGTGGATCTGGTTTTTCCTCTTTCTTTTTGACTTTGAAGCCCTTTCAAATTAAGAAATGCTAACTCGGCTCAGCCTGTAATCCTGCGCCTTTGGGAGGCTGAGGTGAGTGGATTGCCTGAGCCCGCGGGTTCGAGACCCGCCTGGGCAAGCGAGACCTCATCTCTACAATAAATCAAAAAATCAACCGGGCGTGGTAGCGCGCGCCTGTAGTTCCAGCCACTTGGAAGGCTGGGGTGGAAGGATCGCCGGAGCCCAGTGGGTCAAGGCTGCAGTGGCCGGGAGCGGCCACTGCACTCCAGTCTGGGCGACAGAGTGAGACTCCAACTCAAAAAAAAAAAAAATTTAATTTTCAGTTTACTTAAAAATGATAATTAGCCATCATCTATGAGTCACCTGCTAAACAGTTTACAAACATATATTTTTATGGAAACCTTATAAAATCCTATTATAGTATTATTATCATTATTTTTATTGATAATTAAAATGAAGCATAAAGAGTTTGCTAAGTAATTTGAAGAAAAT